>JAXQKN010000102.1:0-74807 GCA_037042525.1 Aspergillus sp. P7301S-1 | reverse complement strand
AATTAGGTTTAGTCGGTGTGTAGCTAGCCAATCCCGGTGTGTAGCTAGCGAGACCGGTGTGCGTATAGCGGACCCCTAAAAGAAACCCTGCTAATGTGCTCGGCCGAGCCGAAAAGCATGTTGTAGGCCGCGGCCGGTCGGGCCCGGATATAGGGTTGAATGGTAATGGAGGCGTCATTCCAGCGCACTGCTGGGTACAGGAGTATTTTAAGATCGAACAAATGTCGTCCGTCGACTCAGATCTGACTAGGATAAGCTGTTCAATCATATCAATACCGTGCCCTACCTCTCGCAACAATGGCAGCCACCGCTCAACGAACCGAGGGCGTCTACGGCCCTGGCTCGTATACTGATACTACGTTTACCCCCGTCCATCAGGAATGCCGACGCCTGCTGAGGGAGCTGGCGGCAAAGACTCCCGGGTTCACGACTGACGAACGGGTGCTCGACCAGGTCACCTTTGAGGGCGGCGATTTGCCTGTGATTCCTGGCCCGATCAAGTCCGAGGCCATGACCGCGGTCTTGCAGGCGATGGTCGGGATTGTCGGCCAGGAGATTCTGGAGCTGAGAGGCCTTCCGCAGTCTCCGATCCGGATCAATACGAATCAGGCTTCCATGTACTGCGCGATGCCCGCGCTGCCTTCAGTCGATGGCGTGGATGGAATCGAGCTACTGAAAAAGTATTTGCATACTCCCAAGCTATCCGTGATACTAACGGACTGGCAGCCCTCATTTGCCTAGTTTTACCGATGGCCAACTCCACGATGCTCTCAAGGTCCGGGTGACTGCGATATACCCGACAAAGGACCCGAAACGATGGTACCAACTGCACGGCTCGACGTTTGCAGACCCTGTGTTGAAAGTACTCGGAGTCGACACGAGTCGGCAGATCACCTCCTACGACAAGGCCTACGAGATGATCAAGCAAAAGACACAGCAGCTGTCGCCGTATGACCTGGACATGCTGATGCTGGAGAACGGACTCTGCGGGTCGATTTGCTATACGCCAGACGCATGGCGACGGACACAGATGGGCCGGTCATTGGCGCGTCACCCTTTGGTAAACTACAAGAGAATGACCCATGCGCCTCACACGCCACCGGTGCCGTTTCCTACTGTTCAGTCGGACCGGCGCCCGCTTGCCGGCGTCAAAGTGGTTGAGCTTGCTCGCATCATTGCCGGCCCGGCCTGTGGGATGATTTTGGCGTCGATGGGCGCTGAAGTTGTGCGCGTGCAAGCGCGACGCATGATCGACTTTACGGTACGTACTTGATTCCTGGTGTTTACTTTGACTGACAAGCTTTTCTCCAGCCGGCGCAGCTGTGTCTGATGGCCGGGAAGACCACATACGACCTCGACTTGGACAGGCCAGAGGACCACGAACGTCTTGTCAAGTTGATCAACGATGCAGACGTTGTCCTCGATGGCTATCGGCTTGGATCCCTGGAACGCCGCGGCTTCGGTCTGGACGCCCTCTTGGAAATGGCCGCGGCGCGCGGTAAGGGCATCGTCCACCTGAATGAAAACTGCTACGGGCTGGACGGCTACATGGCCGAGCGTCCCGGCTGGCAGCAGATTGCCGATGCGGCCGCTGGTTGCAGCTATGTGATGGGCAAGTCCTTTGGTCTCTCCGAGGGCCAGTCTGTCCTTCCGAGCCTGCCCATTGCCGACATGTCAACGGGGGTTGTTGCCGCTCTGGAAATCATGATGATGCTCCGTGATCGAGCCAAGTTCGGGGGCTCCTGGCATGGCAATGCGGCGTTGACTGCCTTCCAGGCTGCATCCATGGAAGACTGGGTTGGTTTATACCAACCCGAGATTGTAGACAAGATCCAGGAAAAGTTCAAATTTGCGCCGTTTACAAGCAAGCTGCATGTGATTGAGCTCTACTACATGATTGCAGCGGCGTGGAAGGAAAACACGGATCTGGTCAGCAACGAGAAGTATTATACGCACTTCAATGACAGTGTCTATGGCAAGGATCTGAGAATTGTCGCGCCTGTCGTCCGGTACGACGATGAGCAGACGACGCCGAGATGGACCAGCCCTCCAGTGCCGTTCTGTCAGCATACCAACGCCCACTGGAATTGAGCAGTCTTCTATATAAACCTTTGAGTGTATAGTCAATATCCCGATGTAAATATGTCAATATGATGCCTTGCTTAGTAACATATCAATCCACACATTAACTATAAATAACGAGTCCCGCCTCTGTCAACTTGCAATAGCCAATAACAGCCAATCCGCGGATATTTGTGACAACCCACCTAGACTCGTTTGGTAGACAGTTGACTACAGACTACTTCCCTTTGCAGGCGGTCAGAGCAGGTGGCGTTCTGAATGCCCCTCATCCTCTTCACAGCAACCTGCCATGTCCCCCTCCCTGTCCCTTCTCCATGTCAGTCCAGAAAAGTCGACCCCGCCCATCGCATACTTGTGACCAGTGTAAACGGCGGAAGCTCAAATGTGACCAGAGACGCCCGGTATGCGGCCGATGCGCTGCAACGCCCGGATCGCAGTGCAGCTACGCGCATAATTTAGTCCCACCATGTTCTAGTCAACTGGATAGTTCTGCTGTTAGAAGCACTCTCCAAGCAGACTTGGCCTCGGGAAGCACCATCTCTATTTCCGATGAGCGGATCCAGCACCTGGAGGAGCGGTTGAACCGCTTGTCTGAGTCGGTTCAGTCTTTGCGCAACTCCCGAGGGAGCATACCGAGCGATGCAAGCACCTTTACTGAAAGGCAGTCGAGGGGAAGCGGACATGCAAACTTTGCTGGAGGACATTCGATTGCCTCGCAAGTCACCGGGGCAGAGCCCGATTTCCTTGCTGCCCAACCTGGTAGTAGAGTACGCTATGTGTCGAGAGCATTCTGGGCCAGGCTTTGCGAAGAGAATGGCGTTATTGAAGAGCTTCTACGAGAGCAGACAAGGTATGACACTGTACCGCCCGAGGCTACTCAAGAGGACCCTCACGCATTGAGCACCACGATACTTTCCACTGTTCCGGCATGGGACGCAGAACCGACTCAATCCGCAAGGTTTCGTCCTGCCCGCTGCACACTAAACAACTTACCAAGCCGACCTATCTGTGATCATCTGCTGCAGGCATACGTCTCGAACTTTCATCCTGTGATACCGATTGTCCATGTTCCGACATTGCTGGAAGAGTATAAACTATTCTGGGAGGTCCATACGGATTCTCATCTATCGACTGCCATGCCGAGCATTCCACTGATCATCGCCGTCCTTTTCGCCGGAGCTGTCGTGTGCACCTCACGAACTGGGTTCGACTCGCAAGCGCAGAAAGCTTGGGCAGTTTCACTTCATCGCACAGCTTCCGAGACGCTGCGCCTCGCGAGCTTCCCTCGAACCCCAACGATCGAGTCTCTTACCGCCTATATCATCGTCCAGGGCACGTTCATGCGCGAGGAAGAGCCCTTGGCGACATGCAGCTTCATCGGCGTGGCCGTGCGTGTTGCTCAGATGCTTGGCTTACACAAAGACGCGATGCACTTTTCAAGCAACACCCCCATGCAAATCATGGCTGAAGTCAGAAGGCGAGTGTGGTGGCACATCTTTGCCTTGGATGTCCTTGTTGCCACTGCTGCAGGGCTGCCCCCGCTGATTGACCATGACTCGTTTGACGTTGCGTTGCCAAGTGGTGTGCGCGAAGAGCTGTGGGATAAATCCCAGGCGCAGCCATATATGGGCCTCTCCAACGCTGCCGAGTCAGATACTGATCTCAACGAGCCCGCCTGTGCGATTGGGATATTCAAACGATGTCGGATTAAGCTTAGAAGTACGTCAGAGACCTCAGAGACCCAAATTTGACATTGCATCTCTAAGACCTTCTTTTCTCCAGTTGTGCAGAGAAAGATTCTCGATACGTTAAATGGCCAGAGAATATCGGACGCAAAGGCCGCAAAGGAAATGGAGTCTGAATTGGAAAGTGCACGCAGGTTCTTGGAATTGCATATTGGTAGGATGTTTCGATTACCGGCAATTCCTGGAAGCTACGAGACCAATCGAACGTACGTGCTGTGGGCATCGGTCTTGCTGACTACCATGAACGACAAGAATTGGTCTTTGGTACACCAGCTCTTGGGCAGAAGAGGAATGGCTGATCCGGAACTAAGGCCCCTATCTCTGAGGTAAGTACTGACACATTCCTTTTCCTCCGGTTAGATTGCTAAAGTGGAAAATGTCTTAAGCATCAAGTGCCATGTTTTTTCCTTTCTCAGCAAGTACATTATCCTGTCGTGCGTTGACCGGTTCGCGCCGTTCCAATGGTGCTGGCCTGGCAACCACCAGCCGCTGCACGCGCTTATCATCATGCTGAAGTATCTCGATCTTGATCGTCTTGCAACAGACGCACTCGCAATACGCAACCTCATTGACGAAACCATCGCGCTATGTGATGCAGATGGCGGGGTGAACCGTTCTACAGAAGGCGGGTCTGATATTTGGAGACGACCTCTCACCGAAGGCGGACGTGAGGCCTGGGACCTTATCCGCAGACTGCGGGCTGGTATATTCGTAAAGCTCGGGCTTGATCCTGACATTCTGCCCACCAGAGATCAGGTGGTCGACTCTGCACGGCGTCGCCTAGACAGTATGGAAATGTCTCCGGATATGCTGCTCAAGGGCGAGGATCCTATCCTACGAGATACGCTCTCTACGGTTGCGAATGATAGTCCGGGCGGTTCTCCTTTTTCAGCAACAGCAGAAGCTGCAGCTGTTGGGGGTCACAGTGTCGGAGAACTCGTGGGGGAATTTACGACATCCACGCCCTCTCTTGCTGTCGATTGGAACGATTTCGATGCGTTATTCCCGTGTGACTGACCAGTTTCTGGTACGCTTTTGGTGCTCTCTTCCGTAGCATTATACTCCGAGCTTGTTCTTCCTGATTATATTCAAGGGATAGAATTACTGCTCTTACCCTGTTGTTGTATGTACCGCACAATATGACAAGGCCTAACATAGACATCAGCATACACGTCTGGGCCCTGGGGGATTACGAATAGCAGATCTATCCCAAGCATTTTATTATTCTCCACCGCGGACCAGGAGTGCAGCTGAAACAGGTTTCGTGGCTTCAAACTCCGCGGAATTGCGTGCCCGGACCGCGGAGACGAACAGACGGATGGGCCGAGTTGACCTCAACCCTAGGAGATCCCGATGGACCTTTGTATCGGCAAGCTGAGATCTCGCATTCGGTCTTGCTACCGGCGCTTGACTAAACACGCAATGCTAGTTCTATCCTCGGACATGTAGTCGAATACGTCGGCAAACCGGTTGCTCATTGTCCAAAGTATATTTGCGAACCCGCTTCGTATAAATACCCGGCACTGCAACTGATCCTACCACTCAACCAAGCACTGCACATCATTCACCATGCGTCCAGCACACGAGAACGAGACCATCGCCAGTCCCGAGATCTACGGCCCGGGCACATTCACCGACAAAACCTTTCTTGCCGTCCCCGACGATGCTCGCCGCGTCTTCGAAATACTCGCTAATGCGACGCCGAACTTTACAAAAGACCGTGATGTCTGGAGTTCAGTCACATTCGAGGGCCACGATGACCCGATGATCCCTGGACCGCTTAAGGCCCCCGTCATCGCCGCCGCCCTTCACGCAATGTGCGGTGTTGTTGCCAACGAACTGCTGGCCGAGCGGGATGGCCAGGACAGAGACCGGAGTGTGCTCATTAATACCGACCAAGCTGCACTCTGGCTGGGGTCGATCTTGACCGTCCGATTGAACGGCTGCGACGTCAGCGAGCTGGTGAAGATGGGCAAACAAGGCTCGACGACCCTTTTCGAGCGCGACTTTGAAAGGGGCGTTTTCGATACCCCGCTGAAACTGAGAACAACAGCTATTTACCCGACCAAAACACCCGGTGTGTGGTACCAGCTTCACGGGTCCCTCAATGCGGACCCGGTCCTGCGTGCCATCGGCGTTGATCCCGCGACGGAGTGCGAGTCGCCGGACGAGGCGTACGATCTGATCCGGGGGCATGTCGAGCAGTTCACCGCAGACGAACTGGAGATGATCATGGTCAAGAACGGATTCTGTGGGAGTATCTGCCATACCCCGGAGGGATGGGGTCGGACCTTGATGGGGAAGCGGCTTCAGGCTCACCCCCTTGTCAATTATTCTCGACAGTCTCATGCTGCACCGACGCCTCCGATCCGTTTGCCGGTGCTGCCAGGAGACAGGCGTCCATTGGCTGGTATCAAGGTAGTCGAACTCGTTCGAATTATTGCCGGACCAGTGATTGGAACTACTTTGGCCGCGCTGGGGGCTGATGTGATCCGCGTCAACTGTAACAAACTGCCTGATCTGAATGTAAGAAAAGTACCCTTGGTGCGGCTTCCACCACTCCACTCCATTGACTGACCATTACCGCAACAGGCCTTGCAATTGACATTGAATGCCGGGGTCCGGACCATTGATCTAGACCTCACCCAAGACGAGGACATAGCCCGGTTGAAAGAGATCGTCCAAGACGCAGACATTTTCATCCAAGGGTTCCGGCCAGGCTCGCTAGAGAGGAAAGGCTTCGGCCTGAACCAACTCCTGGAGACCGCAAGCAAGCGAGGAAAAGGGATTATCTACGTCGAAGAAAACGCCTATGGGCCCGACGGTCCCTTCTACGACAGGCCCGGGTGGCAGCAAATCGGAGATGCCGCGTCAGGGGCCTCCTTTGTGACTGGCAGATCACTTGGGTATACCGACGGGACCAGCGTTCTGCCACCTCTGCCCATTTCAGATATGACCACTGGGCTTGTGGGAGCTCTCGGCGCGCTGATGGCTCTTCGGGACCGTACGCGGCATGGAGGATCCTACCGCGTCCTGAGCTCCCTAGTCGCAGCGGACGCAATCTCCCTCCACCGCGAAATCGGCCTATATTCGCCAGAGGTCGTGCGCAAAACCGAGGAGACCTTCCAGTGGGAGACAATGGAGCCCTCGCAGTACGTGTCGGAGTTGCTTTTCGTTGTCATGAATGGCTGGAAGAGGGTCTACCCGGAGTACTTTGGGCCGGATTCGACGCTCATGACTACGTTTGAGGATGCGCCCTGGGGCCATTTGCAAGTGCTTAGCCCGGTGGTTAGGCTCGGTGATGAGGCGGCGACGCCCCGTTGGACTTCTCCGTCTGTGCCGCACTGCTATTATGGCCGTGGGATTACATGGCGTTGAATCTTCTGTCCAACTGAGCTGCTGTGGAGTGGTGTTGTCAGGTATAGAACATGAACATAGAGCATAGAGCATAGATAGAAAGTATACGAAACACTGAATTTAATGGATTCTGCTTGACGGCTCTTCCTTTGACTGTCTTCTTCAACCTAGAGACGGGAGAATCCTGACGATACTATCACTCTTCAGCAAAGGCAGGGAACATGCCAAGTGCTCTTGTCGCAAATCCAGTGTGATCCACAGGTCTACAGTCCAAATGCCGAGGAATTGGCCGCCAGGTATGATGGATGATGTGTTCAGGAAGCTTCCACAAGCCACACAAGGACCAGGCACAGTAGAATAGCCTAATGGATAACTCTTTGGAAATGGTGGGATGGTAATTAATTTGTCGATAGAGTAAAAGTGCTCCGCAATTCCGAGGTTCCTGTGTTTTTGTTTGGCTGGCACCGAAATTCCGCGGGCCATTTACTGTAGAGTTGGCCGCGGGCCCTCGGCTTGCCGATGAGTTTTGACTGCAGAGACAGGCGAACCCACCGGCATCTCAGTCGCCGGTATATAAGGAGAACCGATATGTATGAAGCCCGTCTTCTGCTTTTACAACCAAGTGTCAAGGATAGCCATAACAAACAATGCAACCGTCAATCAGAACCGTCGGCGTAGTCGGAACTGGGGTTATTGGCGCCAGCTGGACAGCCCTTTTCCTTTCTCGAGGACTGAGAGTCCTTGTCTCTGATCCTGCCCCCGGTGCAAAGGACCGTCTATTTGCCTACCTCCAGCAGTCATGGCCCATGCTTGAGAAATTGGGGGTCCATAAGAACGCATCGATTTCCAATTGTACGTTTGTCGGCGAAAGTCTGGGTGATTTCTGCGATGAAGTTGATCTAATCCAGGAGGTATGAGCAAGTCAAAAGACTGTGGTTTATTTATATTCTGACAATTGGTCTATAGAATGCGCCTGAGCGGCCAGATCTGAAGCGTGATCTTTTAGCCCTGCTCGACGCAAAGACAAAAAAGGAGGTCGTGATAGCTTCGTCTTCCTCGGGCATCCCGTCCTCCCAATTCATTAGCGAATGTCAACATCCAGAGCGAGTTCTGATCGGGCACCCGTTTAACCCGCCACACCTGGTGCGTACTGCTTTGGGTACTCTGTTGAGGAGATCGAGCTAACTCTGGAACGAAGATGCCGCTTGTTGAAGTGGTGCCACATGCTGGCACTAATTCACGCTCAGTTGATATTGCCATGTCGTTTTATAAAGAAATGGGCAAAAGCCCCGTCTTGGTCAAACAGGAATGCCCTGGGTTTGTGGCAAATCGTCTTCAAGCAGCTCTGGCTACAGAGGCTTACAGCCTTGTTCAGCGTGGAATTGTATCAGCAGAGGATTGTGGTGAGTTTCCACAACTGTGATGAACTAGCATATCCCACACTAACAGCAGAAATAAGATGTTTGTGTTACAACTGGGGTCGGGCTTAGGTGGGCCTTTACAGGCCCATTCATGACCAATGTACTTGGTGGCGGGGGAGGTAAAGATGGTTTCCACCAACTGATCACTCATTTAGGGCCGGGCGCGCAAAAATGGATTGAGGATATGAATGCCCATGCGTTCAAGTTTAGCAAGGAGGAAATCCAGAAGCTGGATGAGAGCGTGCAGGAGATGTTGAAAGACACGGCCATTGAGGATGTCCAGGCTCAGCGAGACGAGGCCCTCGTCGAGCTGATCAACCGTAAGAAGGGCAGTGTTGCTTTGAAGTAGACCTCTATAGAGGTATATTCGACGCTGCTGCGATTCCTGTTAGGGAGACATGTACTCAGTATGTAAACAGAATATTCTTTGCCCCAAATCCACTTGAATAATTTATGAATCTACTAAATGATCAAAACACCCCCAAAACCATGCTCTAGCCAAACATGTATACAATGTATATATACAAGGTATGACTTAGGGTTGACGTCTGTGGACCCGGACCACATGCATTCGGCCCGCGGCAAGAATGGTTTACGTCAGCCCTCATGCCGAGCTAGTTAACTAACTGACCAACCAGTTAACTATGTTGAAACCTCTGCTTCATCCTCGGGGAGTTCGACTTTCGATAGCACCCAAGCGGGTACACTGCAGAATGCCGAGCACATCAGCTAGAGGGCCGAGAACCCCAACCCGCACCAATCGCTCCGCCGTGGCCTGTCAAGGCTGCCGCCAGCGCAAAGTCCGGTGCAGCTTGCCTGTTACGGGCAAGCCTTGCATGGGCTGTACACAGGACCGGGCCGAATGCATAGTTGTCCCAAGGCAGCGGAAGAGGTGAGATGGCCGTGAACTACTCCGTGATCTCGTGGATAGCCTTCCTAAGACAGTTTGTAACAGGGGCCAAAAGCCAGATCGCATGCCAGGCTCTGGTTCTGTTGAGCCAGCCCCCGGTATAGACGCGTCCACAGCCCGAGACGCACAATATGGATCAGGGCCAACTATGCGCTTATCCTACCCGACTCACGAAGGTAATTCAGGGGGGAGAGAGGCTGCGGTTAGAACGCCACCTTTGGCGCCGTCACAAGGACCTAGAAACGGACCTAGAGACACGACCGCTCGAACAGAAGCCGAGGGCGTTATTGAGCACGAAGAGCGCAGCGGGGTTGAGGTTGCGACAGCAGCACTCGGCCAGCCTCAAGAAAACGGCCAGATACCTTTCTACACCGGTAGGTGGACTTACTAGATGGCTATTCAACGATCTCTGCTGACTCGAACAGGGAACCAGACGGGCCCCATGTATGCAGTGGACCTTTGCTCGGCAGATGAATCACTGCCAAGGCACTTTCTGATCCCTTCGCACACTCAGTCAACTCTTTCTGATGCAGACTGGAGCTATCTTCAGCAGAAAGGCGTCCTCATGCTCCCCGGAGCAAACGCCTGCGAAAGTCTCCTTCGGGCGTACCTCCATCACGTCCACCCAATAATGCCAGTGATTGAAGTCGATAGCATCCTAGACTTCCAGCGCAATGGCCGACTCCAAGAATATAACCTTCTTCTTCTCTGGAGTATTTTCTTCGTTGCTGTGAATGTAAGATTCCCTGGTGGTGGCCAGGAGAGTACTCACAATTCCAGTTTGTCCCGGCGAGCGTTTACGAACAAGAGGGCTATAAGTCTCGAAAAGAAATGAAAGCCACGCTGTATGCACGTACCAAAGTAAGTAGTAAGTGGATCAGCATTTAGTCGAATAAACGCGTTAATGTACCCCCGACAGTGCATGTATTCTGTCAGCGAAGGAATGGATAAGATTGTCCTTCTCCAATCTTCTCTCCTGATGGGATTTTGGATTTCAGAACTTGACGACCATATGCAGCCCTGGTACTGGACCGGGACCGCGATCAATCTTTGCCTGATGCTGGGCTTGCACCGTAACCCAGACTCCTCAAAGGTCAACTGTAGCATCCCCGATCGACAACGGTGTCTATGGCGTAGGCTTTGGTGGTGCTCGTTCTTCCGGGACCGTTGGCTCAGTCTGAGCTATGGAAGGCCACTGCGCATCAACCTCCATGACTGTGACACGCCAATGCCAATGGCTACTGACATGCTTGTTGACGTGGCAGGCATTCCTGAAAGTACATCCGCCAGCTTCCTACCAAGCGCACTGTCCAGGCTGGCGTCTTACTGGGTAATGCTGATTGAACTGAGCAAGCAGTTGGGCGCGGTGATCACCATGAATTACCAAGTCGCCAAGGTCCGGCCGACTGTCCAGCAGCTTGAATCCCTCGAATCGGAAATCGTTGGCTGCACACTCCCCGATCAGTACGCGTCTGGCCTGACTAAACTGGCTCGGTTCCAGTCACTGCATGTTCATTTGCACTACCAGTGGGTTCAGGCTATCTTGCTTGATGTCACCGACATGATGGCTGATTCACACGCAGGGCATTGCTCATCGCTTTCTATCGGCCTTATGGATCTGAAACTCCGATCGATCTTGATCCTGCTACAGAAGGGGACTGGCAACATCGGATGCGTTTGAAGGCCGGTGACGCAGCATCCAAGACGAACGACATAATCGATGCCCTAGCTGAGGATAACCTTCTTGAATTCGCCGGGCCCATGACGTGCGTGCTGACCACTAGTCGATGTTACTCTTCTAGGTTATAGTTTCTGACAAACTCTAGACCCTCGCTTCTAGTCCCTGCGATGCAAACCCACTTGCTTTTCTACCGGTCCGCCGATCCCTTAGCAAAACGCCTTAGACTTCACAAACTCGAAATGTGCATGCTTGTCATGGAAGAGTTTCAAAAAGTCTACACGGTTGCCTCGTTATACCGCGGGATCTTCCGCAAGGCCATGGAGCAGATCTGTCCCTCCTACCGGACAACTAGTACCTCTTCGAACCAGAATACAGATTCAGGGCCAAGTCAAGATCCGAGCGGCGGAGACACAACGACGAATGCACTGGCTGCTGCTCAGCTTCCCACTGACCTCTTTGGGAGTAGCTACCTCCCCGTTAGTGATGCGGAGCCAGGGAGTGAACTGGCTGATGGCTTTTTGGATTCCTTGATGGACGAGACGTCCGTATTCGGGTTTTGGGATACGTGGAATCGACTTTGAACCCGGCCTTTTAAGCATTGCATGGCCTGTCTCTTATTTGCTGGTCTACGTGGTATTCATTTCGATACGGACATGTTTAGCTGGGCCTTGAGGAGCCTTGGGAGGCCGTATACTCTACTCTGCTCCAGCATTAATCTATACGGACTATTCAATTATGGCACTGTTCACTCAATTTAATGGCAGACATTCCAAATAAACTCGCTTTTTGGACCGCGGTGCTTGCTTGGGTTTCCGAGGAACACTGTCCCGGGCCGCGGTCCTGGCAGTCCCACCCGGCACAAGATACCGTACGGCATCCCAATGCATTGCGCCAGGATATCTGTCCGACTATTCTTCGGAGTCTAGGCCATCCCGCTGCCATATAAAGCCGCGTATGGCCATAGTGACAGCTATGCCAATTGACAAACTTTTAACACAATACCTCCTTGAACCGATCGACGGCGGGCAACTCCATACAACCTAAGCCTCTGCAGGCCCTGACGTTATCATCCCTGCCAAAGGATGGATTCAGTCACTGACACCGTTAAACCCGATACACACGACGCCAACCTCCTGGTCCTCGATATTGGCTTGTCATCCAACGAACCAAGCTTCAGCGCGGGCCAGATCCTTCAGGTCTCGCCCGATGGACAGGTGCAGAAAGTCCTGGCGACGGGCCAATGCCTACCAGATGGGATTGCTGTAGATCACAGCATAAGGCGCATGTTCTGGACCAACATGGGCGTGCCGGGCAGAGAAGACGGAGCCGTCTTGTCAGCCAACCTAGACGGAACAGAGATCAAATCCGTCCTCACCCCAGGGACAGGGACAATCAACACGCCCAAGCAGTTGGCGCTCGACACGGCAGCCCGGAAGATCTACGTCTGTGATCGCGAGGGCGTCCGCGTCGTCCGCTGCAATTACGATGGTTCCGGGTTCGAGGTGCTCATCCAAGCTGGGGATCCCACGGATGCTGCTGCGAGTGCCAAGGACGCGCAGAACTGGTGTGTCGGTGTCGCTGTTGCTTCCGGACTCGGTAAATTCTACTGGACGCAAAAGGGCCCGTCGAAGGGTGGGCAGGGGCGTATTCTGTCCGCCAACATCGCCATGGCGCAGGGGCAGTCGGCCTCCACTAGAGACGACATCCGGGTCCTGTTGAGTGGACTCCCCGAGCCAATTGATCTCGAGATTGACGAGGGCAGTCGCGCGCTGTACTGGACAGATCGTGGTGAACTGCCGTTTGGGAACTCGCTGAATCGACTGGGTTTGGATGAGTCTGGTCTCGCGCTGCCTTGCGCGTCGACGCTGGGCTATGAAGTGTTGAACCGGAACCTGAACGAGGCTATTGGGTTGAAGTTGGACATTCCCAACAACCAAATTTACTTGACCGATCTCGGCGGGAGTCTCTATCGGTGTGACCGTGATGGAAGGGGGAGAGTCAAGTTGTTGTCCGACGAGAATAGGGCACTGACGGGGCTCGCGTTGGCTTGAGCATTCTTTAGTGTTTGTATATTAGTTTCTAACAGCCTGTAAAATAGTTATCTGTACTGATATGTTATTATTACTCGTGCATATACCGTAGTAAATCTTGGATGCAGAGGCAGGCCTGGCCTCACTTTCTGTAACCCATGCCAGCTTTAAAAGCTCCTCCTGCTCTTCCACTGATATGTTACATATCGTTAATATATTATATTATGCAGAGCCAGAGGATTTCTGTAAGATGAGGTGTGGCTTGTAGATTGTATGATCACTAACTCTCTACAATACTAATCAGACAAGTATTCATATCAGTAGGAATGTATGAAGGAATGCAGACGAGCCTAATTCATTTGCATGCTGTGGCTTTGATCCATAATCTATAGTTATGAATAGTACAAATAAGTTGGAGTAGCACAAGAGAAATAGACATTGGACAATAGTCTATACAAAACAGGACCAGGCCTTGAATCTATTCAATTCACAAGTCTTATATACTAAACCCGTATCTTGCTAATCCTCTTCAACCGCCGCAGTCCACCCCAGGTAATGAGACCAACGCCGAGCAAACTACCCACAATAATAACCCCAAACGCCGTGCTGCTCTCCTCGCTAGTATTAACCACATTCATACCATACCACCCAGCCACCAGCGTCGCGCCCGCAAGCGCAAGCATCAGAATCTCAATCCGCGCCTCGAGAACCATAATCTGGTTCCGGCGCACGCTCAGCGCCGCACGGATGGTCTCTTCCGTCCGCGTGATGTTCCCCATCATCCGCTTCCCCTCCTGCACAATCGTATCCGATGCCTTGAAGTACGCTTCAAACAGATACTCGACCTCCTGATGGTCCGCGGGGAGGTGCGGTTTCCCGCGCGCCTTGTCCGTGAGATACATATTCGCCATGTCTTCGTCCTCGGCGAGGACCTCTGAAGTGAGGGTGCGGAGCTGGCGCGCGGATTGGTCAATGCTTGCGAGGTGCCGAGATAGTCGTAGCAGAGTGCGGATCAGCGACTCGTACTCTTTTTCCTGGTCGTAGATCAGGGGCGCGTGCTCGTGCGTTTGCCGGAGGACTTGGGTCACTTCGTCTGCTGTGAGACTGTACTCTGCTTCGAGGACGGATGTTGCTGAGGAGAGCGCTGCCTCGAGTACTCGTAGCTCATACGGCTGCGCTAGTCTGCTGCTACTGCTGAGAAGAAGCTTCCGCTCGAGGTTGTCGCTGAAGACTTGCGAGACGCTGTTTTCGGGCCCGCTGTCACTTCCACTGCCAATGCCATCGATGTCGTTGGCGCTGTCGCTGTCGCCGTCGCCAGCCTGAGCAGGTTTCCCAGAAACATGAAAAAGAAGAGCATGATCACACTCAACCAGCAGCCGCAGATCAAACAAGTGCACAAGAATCGCATGGTCTCTGACCAGGATATGCGGGAACCCTGGAGACGGGAGGTCAAACACGCGCAAGTCGCGCGACGCTAAACCGTATTTCTCTGCGATTTCTAGCTTCGTTTGACTTTGGACTGGTGATGCATTCCCCTGCTCACGGCCACGCATACTGCTAGAGTCTGCGGTGCCGTCGTTGTATCGCGTGTACTGCATGGATGTATTCCCATTCATGGGCCGCTGGGAAAGCAGCACGGACAAGTCATGCACGCGCTTCGACCGGTCCGTTGCGGTCTCCTTCCGGGTGGATGGTCCATAGTAACGAGGACTTGTAGTTGTATATGTGTGGCTCAGAACACCCCAGGAACGGTATGCCCCCGGCCGTCGGAGGGCACAGCTGATATTCGCCCAGGGCGCGCATCGCCGGGATAGGCTTGCCAGCGCCTTGACGGGCGAATAGATGCTCATTGGACAGACTCCAACACATAAAGGTGCGAAGGTTAAATAGCGAAAAGAGACGTTATGGTATGTCGACTGGTATGTTCGGCGTCGGACAGAAGCGAATCCGATCAGTCCGATTACCGTCGGATTGGAGATCGTTACTGTAACTGATTGTGATAACTGAAATGGGTTGTGGCGATTGCGTCATATCTTCCCCGCAACTAATAAGAGTACATATATACTATTCTGACATGACTTATTTTATATACTTTATCACCCAACAAGAGTCACCTATGGAAAAATAACCCGTCTATTCATTACATCATAATACATAATCCATTGCAGATAATATATCTCACTCAACACGGATTCAGCAGAGTATCCACCTCACGATTAAACTGTGTACAGGGCGTCAATCCACCCAGGAGCTGGGGATCCGTAGTATCTGCATCACCCATTCCAAGCGACGTGGTATTGAAGATATCGGAGCCAAGAACCCAGGACGATGGCGAGGGCATATTCGAGAGAAGAGAGGCAGAGAAATTGGGGCCGTCGCCGGGGCTGGCGCTGGAGCCGTCTGTGATTCTGGAGCCCACCAGGCCATAATCGAGCATTGTCCAGAGAGCATTCACAGAGGCAGCGTCGATCTCATCAGTGATGCAAGCGGGATCTAGGAGGGAGGAAAAGACGTGGCCCTGCGCGTGGAAGTCACGAAGACGGACGGTCTAATGGTGGTTAGTATAATAGAGCCAAGAAACAAAATAAGAAGTCAAATACCATATTCGCGGCATGCCCCCAGGTCTCTGACAGCCGCTCGAGGGTGCTGAAACAGTAGTGGAAGTAGTCCAATGTATCCGACGAGTGCGGAATATTCTTGGATACCTCGTAGTGATAGACGAGAGACTGGATCACGCCTACGACGACGAGGCAATATGGGTAGAACGACGACCCCAGGGGTGATCCTGCGTCGCTGGCATCCCGCAGGAGCTCTACCAGCTGGTTGGCATGCTCGCTTGCCGTCTGGAGGACACGCAGGGCAAAGCTGGCCGGGACCTTGGATCCAAATGGCTTCAGGCGCAGGCGGAGGAGAAACGGGTGGTTAAGCAAACAGTGGCAGAGATGGAAGAGGGTATGGGCGAAGAGAACTTGCTCTGCTTCTGATTGATCGGTAAACTCCCTGTCCCGGAGCGCGTCAACAGGAGAGAGCCGTCTGTTTCGGGAATAGGATTCGAGTAGTAGCAAGGAGGAGTTGATCTTGGAAAACTCCGAGTTTGTGTCCCACGGCGGTGTTTTGTCGGGATTGCACTCGCGGTGCATGTATCGCGTGCAGCGCCCGAAGATGGATGCCATGAGGATGACGAGGCCAAACGGACTCGGGGGCTGGTCGTGGTAGATCTCTGAATCCCAGCGGAGGAGCTCGTGCAGGGTATGCGTTGGTTGTACCTGTCCGGTTCGGAGCGTCTCTTCATCACATGGTAGGCGGACATGGCAGTCGTCGTCGTGGAAGCACAGCGGCCGCGACTTGCCGCATGAAATGAGCCTATCGAGGAGATATCCCGACCAGAACGTCCGCCGGCGTTCCTCTTGCTCTGGGAAGGGCAGTGCATCGGAGGGATCGATCATCAGACGAAGATCCTGTGATATCCGCGCTGCAAGGCCGACCTTGAGCCAGGCAGAGCTGACATGGCCGACTGAAGAGTTAGATACGTATTGTATGAGGATGATTTGGCCTACCTGTGTAGTCGACGATAGCAAGCATATTCAACGTCTGCACCACCTCCACCGTCAGATTATCCACCACTGTGAGATGTTCCGTGAGGACCGACATCCACGAGCCCTTTGCATACACTTCGATCGCCTCTTGTTTTCTCCCCTGGTAGTATTCATGCGTGGAAAAGCGGACTGCGGCGGCAAGGACGACGAGTAGCAGACAGTTTGGTACGATCCCTAGTTCGAGTTTGCGTCGGAAGGACGCCTCTTGGATATATGAATACGGACGGTTATGGACGTGCACGAAGAAAGTGTCGATGAGGGATTGGAGGACTGGTGAAGGAGGGAGAGAGCTGGTTCTTGTCAGTTCGCCTGTTTTTCGATGTTCTGAGATTGAAGATAGCTTACCACTGCCCACCGCTAAAGCGTTGAGGTGATGTTGAGAGAAATCCATTCTGCGTTGATGATGTTCTGCAAGATTAGTATTTCCTTTTCAAGAGACTGAGCTCACGTACAAAGGCTGCGGCACTGCGCGGTCACTAAGCTCCGCCAGACGCGACTCGAGCATATTAATCCGCTGCAGAATTGCGCTCTGGATATGTCAGCGTCACTTTCAAAAAGAAAAAAAAGGAGACCGACATTATCCTGGACAGCCGGCGGAGGCACCGCGCTGGTATCGCTAATGGTCGTCGAGTACGGCTCGTACACGCAGCGCTGGCGACTGCGCCGACAATGAAAACAGACTGGACGCTCTCCAGAGCACTTTGTCTTGCGCCGTCTAGTGACAAGCTCTCAGGTCAGCGAGGAAATGCTCTGGGGAATAAATGGTCGGTCGGATATGGGCTGGCACTTACCGGCAGCTGGCACAAGCTTGGCGAATACGTTTGGACATGCCGGAACTCGCGGCACTCAGCCGGTCGAGATTGTGGTCCATCATGGTAGCAAGTCCGCGTCTGATATAAATTTATATCAGGAGAGGTGCAGAAGTAAAGGACAGTGAACAGTGAACGGCGTCCTGGTAGTGCGGGGAAAGGATCCGCTTTGGATTCTGTACTAACCGGATTAGTCTGCATATTAAATAAACCGGTGTAATTGGCTGATACAAGTGCGCTCCACTTCCCCGGACAGAGACGGTAACCCTAAGTTGGGTAGTAATTTGTATAGTGGCTATGGTGAATTATTACAGCTTTGGCTTGTCTACACGCCGCAATGTATATGCATCCCAATCCACCGGTCGCTTTGCCTGGAATTCAGTCACCCCGTATGAACCCTCGCCATCCGGCCGCATCATCTCATCGAACAGACCCCGGATCCCTCTCGCCTGCTCCTCCTTTCCGCCGTGCGCCCAGGCCAGCCGAACCAATTCTTTCGACATGCGAGACGCTTCAGGAGAGGCGATTTTGAACCGATTAAGTGCGGTGTCCAAAAGACGGGGGAGTGCCTCGACACTGTCCGCCAGCTCACTGACTAGGCCCCGTGCTTTTAATTCTGCTGCTGGCACCGGCCGCGCAGAGAGCATGGCCTCTCGTGCAAATGCAATCCCCCATTCGCGGATCACATATTTCGAAATGGTGGCTGCGCAGAGACCCAGCTTGACCTCGCTGAGCGTCACGCTGGCGCTTTTGACTGCATACCGCAGGTCGCATGCAAAAGCTAGGCCAACGCCGCCACCAAATGCAGGACCATTCAAACATGCAATGGTGACTTTGGGTGACTGATCAATTGCTTCGAAGAGGTTCGTTAGTCGGTTGAACTGCGCGTCGCTGCTCGAGTCGCCTTGGCCGACTGCCGTGCTCCCTTTACCTAGATCCATTCCCGTACAGAAGAACTTGCCATTGCCAGTCAGGATGATGCGTGAAATAGATGAGTCTCTGCCTGCGTCTGTCACTGCGTTGGTGATATCTTGAATCATGGCGGCCGTGAGGGCGTTTCCATTCTTGGGCCTGTTCAGGTTGATCCTCAGGGTCACCCCGGATCTAAACAGCTGCAGGCCCTCTGTTTCTTGAACGGACTTCCACGAGAGTGACGGTGCTGACTGACAAGCCTGCTTCTTTGGCTTTGTAGATAGAGCTGCCCCTGCGCGACTGCTGTTTGGCAGCGAGAGCTTCCTGGAGATCCATTCCCCTGTCTCAACTAGTTTGGACAGATCAACTCCGGCATGAACCCCCGATCGTTCAAACATATAGACCAAATCCTCACTGGCCACGTTTCCCTTGGCCCCTGGTGCAAACGGACACCCTCCTAATCCGGCAACGCTGCTGTCAAACACCCTGATACCACACTGATACGCCTCCCAGACATTCGCGACCGCGCCGCCATACGTATCATGGAAATGGCCTGCCAGCTTCTCCAAAGGAACCCCATTATCTCGCAGGTACGTCACCAGCCTGCGTACCTCTGCAGGCGTGCCAATTCCAAGAGTATCGCCGAGACTGACTTCATAGCAGCCCGCATCGAGCAGGGCCTTTGCGCACCGCAGAACGGCAGAGGGATCGGTCGGTCCATCGTAGGGGTCTGCGAAAATACACGAGACATAACTGATCTGTTAGAATATATACAAAGCAGTCGTATACCAGAGTTAGGGTAGACCTGACATACCCTCGTACCGAAAGCCCCGCGCTGGCTGCCTTGGCCGCGACCTGCCGCGCTCGCTCAAGTCCTTCGTCAACGGTACAGTTGATATTCGCTTTACTGAACCCCTCTGTCGCGCTAATAAACACGGCGATCTCTTTGACATTGTTATTCACGGCTCTTTCCAGTCCTTTTAAATTGGGCACCAGCACCGGCAGACGCAGACGCGGGTTCTTGAGCAGGGCCTGGATGGCTGGGGTTTGTACTACCGCCTGTGCATCTGCGAGCTGGGGGATTGCTCTTGGAGAAACAAATGAAGTGAGTTCGATAGTCTTCAGTCCAGTATCATGCAGTCGACGGATGAGTTCCAGCTTTGTGGCGCTGTTGATGGACTGCCGGATATTTTGGAGGCCGTCGCGCGGGCCAACCTCGACGATTCGTACTGCTGGGTGTGGATTCTGCATTTTGATTGATGCTAGAACTGCGGACAGCTAATGCGGGTCTTGTTGTTTCTTGTATGTACTCCGTATGCCTCGGGCCGGAGCTGCGTGTTGGAACTGTGTTCTTGGCTATCCGACGTCGGACCGATGCCCTAACAACTCTGCTCAATCTACTGCTCATCTACTGCTCGGTTTGGCTACAATAAATTATGACAATAACCTGCATTAATCTATAGACGAGCACGAGGCTTCTGCTGTCGAACTAGACGATTCCCAATTTCCCTCAGCAAATGCTTCTGGTGCTTCCCACTGCCAGTCTTGGGAAAATCGTCGCCCACTGCAGCATCGCCAATCCAAAAGACATGCTGCGGCGATTTGTGCCTGCCCAGGGTACTCTCCACCCAGCCCTGGATTTCTCTGTCTGGAATTCTCTGACATCCCGCCTGCGCTTTCAAAAAACAGCCCACAACCTCGCCGTACTTCTCGTCTTTGATGCCCACGACGCTGGACTCGCTGATCGAGGGGTGCGTCACTAGTCGATCTTCGATTTCCCGAGGGAAGATGTTTTCTCCTCCTGATGTCGTCAGTATATATCAGTAATCGGCTTTAGTAGGATTAGTAGCTCACCCCGAATAATCAAATCCTTGATCCGCCCCGTGATATGCCCATATCCCTCCTCATCAATCATCACCTCATCCCCCGTATACATCCACAGCATCCCCTCCGCATCCCGCTTCATCACCTCCCTCGTCTTCTCCTCACTCTTCCAGTACCCCTTCTGCAGCGCATACCCACCAACACACAACTCCCCCCTAACACCCCTCGGCACAACCCTCCCGCGCTGATCCACCACCTTCGCAACCGTATGCGGCATCACCCGCCCGATCGTCGAAATCCGCTTCTCCTCGGGATCATCCAGCGACGCGATAAAATTCACGGGACTCGTCTCCGTCATCCCATACGCAATCAGCATCTTGTCCGCGCCCATCCGCGCACGGATCTCATTCATGAGTGTTTGCGATACCGCCGACCCAGAGGCTAATCCCGTGCGCAGCCGACGAGGCTTCTGGCCTGTTTTCGCAAGGACTTCCAGCTCCGCGATGAACATTGTTGGGACGCCGAGTAGGACTGTTGCGTCTTCGGCCATGAGGGCGTCGACGACACTCGCGGCGCGGAAGTGGTCCGCGGGGAAGATGATCGATGCGCCGTGGCAGAAGGAGGCGAGGAAGCCCATTACCAGGCCGAAGCAGTGGAATAGGGGCGGGCCGCAGCAGACGACGTCGGAGGGGGTCAGGCGCATGGCGTGGCCGACGAAGCGGGCGTTGTTGAGGATGTTTCTATATAAAGGGATACATGGTTAGGGATATAAAATTTGGCAAGTGAGAGGAGCGTACATGTTTGTTAGCATTGCTGCTTTGGGGGAGCCGGTTGTTCCTGTACCGGTTAGTTCTGTTGATGGTAATGGGCCGTTAATGATGGTATGGGGTCGGACCAGATGTGAACTGCAGATTGAGGACGTCTTCTGGAGCGAGTCTCGCCTGGGCCTGGGATAGGGCCTGGTCTGTAGACGTGCGGGCTTTGCTCAGGAAGTTGCTGTACGTATTCGTGGGTGAGGCCTCGGTCCTGAACAGAATAACCTGCTGTAGTTCCACCAACTGGGGCGTCTTTCCGCTTGTGTCCTGAAGATTCTCAACATGCTCTCGCAAGCTGCGTTTTCCAATATTCGGCGCCATAAACACGGCCTTGCAGGCTGATAGTGATCAGTTAGCCCGGGGTTCACATATTCCGTATTGAGACATACAACTGCGATAGACTGCATTCCGCAACTCATCCGGAGCATACGTGTTATTCAAAACAACAACCGGACAGCCTACTCGTGCAGCACCCAGAAAGACCTCGATATACTCGTAGCTGTTCCCGTCCATGATCCCAATACATTCGCCGTGGCGGAGTCCCGCGCCCAGCAGCGCCTTTGCGACCACCCGGCTGCGGTCAGCGAGCTGGCGATAGGTAAGACGAGTAGACTGCCATGGTACAATCAACGCGGTGCGATCGGGAAACGACGCTTCCTGTTCGTCGATGACGGCGCAGAGTGTTTTGTCGAGCCAGAGGGGTGGTTCTTTAGGGCCGTGCACGAGGGAGAGCTGGGAGGTCATGGTGAAGTGCTTGTAGTAGGGACGGACAAGGATTAGACATTTACCTTTCTAGTCTTTGTTCACTCTGTAGATACAAACCCATTTATGATAGCATATACTCTGGGGAAGGGCGTGGGTGGGCCGATCCCCGGATGTCTCCCGGCCATCGGACCGACACGACCAGCACGCTACAATTATTACCCACTCACTATCTCTGGAAATTCATACAGCCATCTACTATCTGAATACACGACAATGGCAACAGAATCAGTATTCCCCGTTCTCCGCTCGCGGCTCGACCTGCGCGCGAAACACCTCCAACAAAACAAAGCCGACTGGGACGCCATCCTCGCCCGGTTCGAGGACGCGCTGAAGCGTGTATCTGCCGAGGGGAACGATGTATCTCTGAATCGGCATCAGTCGAGGGGGCAGTTATTGCGTGGGTATTGTCATTTCCAAATATAGGAGGTAGCTAACCCGTGCAGCAAGAGATCGAGTGGCTCTTCTCCTTGATCAAGATACGCCGTTCCTGGAACTCGGGGCCTTTGCGGGCTTTGGGAATGCAGACTCGACTCCGTGTGCGAATCTGATTGCGGGGATTGGGAATGTTAGGTTTGTTATCTATCCCTGGTTGGTATACAGGCTGACGGAGTAGTGGCCGGCCGTGTCTTCTCATGTCGCATATTCCAACGCAGAGCGGAGGCGCGTGGAACGAGATGACAGGTACGTTGATGGATCTTACAGTGGACTTTGAGATGTTAATGATGCAGTGCTGAAAGTCAACCGCATGATGGAAGTTGCATTCGAGAATGACCTGCCCTTGATCTCCCTCGTTCAATCGGTATCTTCAACCCTTTCACAGAGATAAATATAGAACTAACATGTCAGGCCGGCGTGTTCCTCCCCCAGCAGTTCCGCGTCTTCCACAAAGGAGGCCAGCTCTTCCGAGACCTCGCGGTGCGGACACAGCATGGGAAGCCGTCCTGCGCTATTGTCTTTGGGTCCTCCACGGCCGGAGGCGCATACCATCCCGCACTCTCGGACTATACAATCTTTGTCGAGAACCAGGCGCAGGCTTTCCTGGGTGGACCGCCTCTCGTGAAGATGGCTACGGGAGAAGTCATCGGTGCTGAAGAGCTCGGAGGGGCGAATGTCCATGCGACGGTCACTGGTCTTGCGGACCAGATTGCTGTTGACGAGTAAGCCCAGCCTTGGGATTTAAGTAACATGCTAATCTGCTAATCTATAGATTTGACGCCATCATCAAAGCGCGTGAATGGGTAGCCTCTCTGAGAGAGCGCACAGTGCCTGTTCGTGGCCTCGTATCTCCTCTCGAGCCCCGGTATCCAGTCGAGGACCTGCTCTCTCTCGTGAATCCTGATATCCGCAAGCCGTTTGACATGCTGGAGGTGTTACTCCGGATTGTCGATGACTCGCGCCTGTCTGTTTTCAAGCCGAAATACGGCACGAACATGATCACCGCGTGGGGTCATATCCAAGGTACCTTCTTTAGATAAAGTATGTGATAATAGCTAATGTTGAACAGGCTTCCCCGTCGGAATCGTCGCCAACCAAATCTCAGTAATCAACCCTAACGAAGCCGCCAAAACAGCGCAGTTCATTCGAGCGTGTAACCAAGAGTACGCCCCCTCCCTCTGTATAGACTTTTTACTAAGTAAATAGAAACACACCCATCATCTTCCTCCACAACGTCACCGGCTTCATGGTCGGCGCGAAAGCCGAGCACGCAGGGATCATCAAAATGGGCGCGCAGCTCGTCTCGGCCGTCAGCTGCTCGACCGTCCCCCACATCTCCATCATCATGGGCGCCTCCTACGGGGCAGGCAACTACGCCATGTGCGGACGGGCGTATAAGCCGCGGTTCATATTCACCTGGCCGACGGGGCGGTGCAGCGTTATGGGACCGGACCAGCTCGCGGGCGTGATGGAGACGGTGCAGGTACAGAGCGCGAAGTCGAAGGGGCAGGTTCTGGAGGAAGGGAAGTTGAAGACGCAGGTTGAGAGCTTTCGGCAGAGTGCGGCGAGGGATAGTGAGTGCTATGCGACGAGTTCGATGCTGATTGATGATGGGATTATTGATCCGCGGGATACGAGGGATGTGCTTGGGATGTGTCTCGAGGTTGTCAATTTGAATGGTGTTAAAGGGACGGAGACGCATCGGCTGTTGGCTAGAATTTAGTTACTCGTATATTGTTGCAGTCTTAGTATATTGTTACTTTCATATAGGGCTATAACTATGAGACCCGAATCTGTATACTTCAACCAACACTGAATATCGTTCCCGAGTTTCCAACCAAGCAACGAATATTGTTTTCCAGACCGGATCTCTTCCAGACCGAATCTCTTCCCGGATCGAATTCCTTGCCGGATTGAATTCCTCCCGGATCGAATAGTGGAATAGAATTGTCGCTGATCTCAAACGGACCGCACTCATCGGTCCGATATCCGAGCGCCGCATCGACGCAGAGTATATCGGATGCCCGCAATAAACTAATAAAACAGATACTACACCTCCACAGGCCCAGCTAATCAATATACCATTCTACATACAATAACAAAATGGCAAACGGAGCAACACCCCTCCGACCACCACTCTACGTTGCGCCCCCGCCACTACGCGACGACGGCAGGCCAGTCATCCAAAAAGTCCTGATTGCGAACCGCGGCGAGATTGCGTGTCGGATTATCCAGACGTGCAGGAAATTGAATATTGCTACGGTTGCTGTATATGTTGATGAGTATGTCCCTCCGTGTCTGGAAAGTGTAAGCAGGTGGATAGAACTGACAGAACGCTCTGAAGAGACGCATCATCCCGACACGTCAGAGACGCCGACGAGGCACTCAACATCGGAAGCATAGAGCGCAGCACACGCAATCCCTTCCTAGACATCGACCTGCTCATCCGCACAGCCCTCTCCGTCCACGCAGACGCAATTCATCCGGGGTATGGCTATCTCAGCGAGAATGCGGACTTTGCACGCGCGATCCGCGATGCGGGGATGATTTTCATCGGACCCAGCGATACGGCTATGTCTACACTTGGAGATAAGCGCGCGGCGAAGGATTATCTGCGTGAGCATGCGCCTGATGTCCCCCTGATCCCCGGGTATGCTGGGTCGAGTCAGGATGCGGCGGAGCTGGGGAGGATTGCAGCGGAGATAGGATTCCCTGTTATGCTGAAGGCGTCTGCTGGGGGTGGGGGGAAGGGAATGCGGATTATTCGGGAGGTAGGGCAGTTGCAGGCGGAATTGGAGCGCGCGCAGTCAGAGGCCCAGCGGTCGTTTGGGTCTGCGGATTGTATTCTGGAGAAATATGTTGAGAGCAGCAAGCATGTGGAGATTCAGATACTGGGCGATTCGCACGGCGAGGTTGTCTCGTTCTTTGAGAGGGATTGTTCCGTGCAGCGACGGCATCAGAAGGTCATTGAGGAGACGCCGTGTACGTTTCTGACGGACAAGACGAGGCAGGAGATGAGTGCTACGGCAGTGCGGATTGCGAAGCTGATCAACTACGAGAACGCGGGGACGGTCGAGTTCGTTGTCGATGCTGTCACTGGCAAGTTCTACTTCCTGGAAGTAAATGCACGGCTGCAGGTCGAGCATCCCATCACAGAGGAGGTGACGGGCGTCGATCTGGTCTCGCTGCAGCTGTACGCCGCTGCAGGCGGGAGTCTGCGTGCACTTCCTGCTCTCCAGGGCCTCACCCAACAAGGCCATGCAATCGAATGTCGTCTGTGTGCTGAAGACCCCCGCAACAACTTCTTCCCTGAGCACGGCAAGATCCATCTGTGGCTGCCTGCATCGGGCGTGCTAGGCGCAGGGCGTGACGTGCGGTACGAAGCGGCCGTGCAGTCCGGCTCCTCTGTCTCGATCTACTTTGACTCAATGATTGCAAAGATCGTCGTCTGGGCACCGACAAGAGCCCTTGCTATAGAGAAGATGGCCAAGGTGCTCGCCAACACTGTCTGCGCCGGAGTCCACACCAACCAGCTCCTCATGCAGCGGTGTCTCTTGCACAAGGCCTTCCGCGACCCTGCATACACCACTTCGTTCCTCGGTTTACATCTCGACGAACTGCTGCAAGAGCCAGCCGGTCCACTCCTCGAGCTTCGCAACTCCCTCTCCATTCTCCCGGCGATTGCGTTGCGCAACTTGGCCAACTCAACTACATCTCAGAAACGTCCTTTCCAGAACGTGCGCCGCCGCTTTCGGAATCAGCATCACGACCCGGCGAATCTGCAGTACGATCTTGTTACCATGGTCGACTGGCCATACAACGTCCCCAACACAGACCCGACCATCCCACGCATGTGCGTCTGGACGCCAGAGCATCCGGGCTCATCCAGCCAGGAAGCACACCTACTCCCGTTGCCGGATGATGCAAAATCAACTACGAGTGCACGCTACAGTCAAATCAGCCAAGCACTTCGGCAGGGACAAGTAACCAGCACCGGGACGCGGTACACCGTGAGCGTCGATTCCTGGAAGCCCGCTGAGGGAAACCCTGCAGTCAAGGAGTCCTGGCTCTCAAGCACACTCGAGACGAGTCTCAACGGGACAAAAGTTCTTGCCCATGTAGCTGTGGTTACCGACAGGGTGGACACGCTTTCCGGGTGTCTGAACCGCACGCAGACGGTCTTCTGCCATGTTCCTGCCATTGGGGCGCCCGTGGAGTTTAAGCGGGATACGCCGCTGTCTTTTATTGAGAGTATGCGTGCGGCTGCTGGTGGTGGGAGTGACGAGGAGCAGAGGACTGTGGTGGCGCCGATGCCGTGTAAGGTGTTGTCGACGCTGAAGAAGAATGGGGAGGAGGTCAAGTCTGGGGATGTGGTGATGGTGATTGAGAGTATGAAGATGGAGGTCACGATTAGTGTTTCTGCTGATGGGAAGTTTGAGACCAGCTGGAAAGAAGGAGATGCTGTTGAGGAGGGAAAGACACTGTGTACTGTAACTTGACAAGATTGGTTAATGTTTATACTGTCGAATGCTACAATAGCGAAACTCGTCGGAAGTCACTTGTCATTAGGAACAAGGATATCTTCAATATTTAAGCACTTCGCTTGAGAATCTCTGTTTGTAGACCCTTCTGCTGTCTATCTATCATTCAAACAGATTTTTCAGCTACCTCCCATATGTTCGGGAGGCCGATATACATTGATGGACTCTATTGCGACCATGCATGCCAATATGATTACAGCATTAAGTGAAAACTCTGTATTTTTACAATAGACCATTTACTTACAACCTGCTCAACTTGCCCAATGCCCGAATCTCCTGATTCACAGCCAAGTCAGACAGAATCTCCTCGCTGCCACCCCCTACAACCATAACCCTCACATCCCGACTGATCTGCTCAATTCTCGCTCCCCGTCCATTCTTCGAGTACCCCAATCCACCTAGAACCTGCTGAGCCTCTCTATTCACCATCTCCAGCGTCCGTCCCGCAAGTACCTTGAGGTTCGCGAACAACCCACCCATCGCCACGTCCGTGCGGTTCGCCTTAGCATTCTCCGCCATGTACACGAGCTGCTCCATCCAGGCATACGCTGAATCGAGGCTCCGGCCCATGGCAGCGAATTTGGCGCGGATCACCTGGTTCTCGATGAGTTTCTTGCCAAAGGTCTCGCGGGTGATGGCGTGCTGGTAGGCGTCTTCTGCGCAGACGCGGGCCATTCGCAGGGATGTACAAGCCAGCCAGAGCCGTTCGTGGTTGAAGTCTACAAGTCAGACTTGTCTGTATAGCTTTAACTGGGGAAGCGTACTGTTCATGATAATGGGAAAGCCCTTATTCTCTTCCCCGAGCAGGTTCGCCACGGGGACCTCGACGTCGTCGAATTCAATGTACGTCGATCCTTGATCGTTAGCTTAAAACAAGACATAGTATATTCTGATGCGTACCACTTGCAAGAACACCCGAATTGTCAATCTTCCTGCGCGTGACGCCCGGCGCGTCGAGTGGGATGATCAGAGCAGACACCCCAGCTACACCAGCGCCTCCCGTCCGCACAGCAGCAGTGCAGTAATCCGCAAAGATCCCGTTGGTAATCCACTTCTTTGCCCCGTTGACAATATACTTGTCGCCCTTTCGCTCTGCGGTCGTCGTGATCCCCGCGACATCCGATCCAGCTATACCAGTCAGCTGCCTGCCTGCACAATCCTAATATAGAGGCAACGCACCATCCGGCTCCGTAACACCCAAACAAAACCTCTTCTTCCCACTAAGCATATCCGGCAAAAACCGGTCCTTCTGCTCTTTCGTGCCAAAGTCGATGACGGGCGGTCCGCCGATGGAGTTCCCGCATCCCAGCGCCCAGATCACACCGAGGTAGCCGCAGCGCGCGATCTCGTCGATGAGAATCAGGTCGTGGAAGCCGTCCCATTCGTTGGATTTGATTCCGGCCGGGAGAGGTTGATTGTGTAAATATTCTGCGGCGAGGGGGAAGGGCGTTGCTGCGGTGTATCCGAGGGCTGCGTGGCGGTGGTGGACCTGCGCGTCGTTAATATGGGATTTAGTTGTAGTATACATGTGGTTTTCATACATCAGCAGGAACAACACCATTTTTCTCCCATTCTTCGCAGTAAGGCGCAATGTGGGTGTCAATGTACGAGCGGACTTCCTTTTGCAGGCGGCGGTGCGAGTCCTTGTAGTAAGGGCTGTACCCGCGGTTGAGCCAGAGGGGGTCAGCGAAGGGGAGGGTTGATGAAGACATGTTGTAGATAATAGAATATGTGTATTATGCGAATCCAGAGTACGAGTTATTCTGAGGTTATTGTTCCATCATAAAAGGTGCATCTCTCTACTCTTTGATGCTGTCGGTCCGTGGAGCCGATCGTCGGGCCGCACTCGGGGATGCACTCGGGATGGACCATGACTGCAATTTGGCTAGGAATTAGGTTTAGCTGGTTAGAGGTGATGCCTAGGTTAGTGATAGTGCTGCCTGGCGGAATATGGTTCTGTCCTAGACTCCAGCTGCGCCAGGATGCCCCGTATCAGCAAGCCCTGCCTTCACGGGCTCGCGATTTCTGGTGATCAAGTGCCCAAATAGAATACTCAGTCGTCAATCAAGATCTGCCTTTCATGTCTCTGTCTGTGTTCGATGGACAGTCCCACCGCCGGACCGAGTCTGCGTGCGGACCGCAGGCTGTGTGAAGTGATAGACTCGGACAGCACCCAAGAAGGCCAACAAGCCAACCTGATTCACAACTACGGCATCATGAGTCAAAAGCAATTATCACCGTGGAATAGCGTGGTGTCGGGCACGACGGCTGCTGTCCTCGCCAACGTCCTTGTATACCCGCTGGACATGTACGTCCCTCCCGTCCTATTATTATTATTATTATTATTTCTGACAATCTAGAGTAAAAACCCGGTTACAAGTACAGGTCAAACGACAAAAGGACATTCCAAATAATGACACAGCAGCTGGCCCCGATACCCGCCCCGATGTCTACTACACCAGCACACTGGACGCACTCCTCCAGATCCTCCGCGACGAGGGCATCCCGGGGCTATACAGCGGGCTGGGAAGTTCACTCACGGGCACGGCAGCCATGAACTTTGCATATTTCTACTGGTCTGCTGCAGCGCGGAGCCTGCACCAGTCTACCGTTCAGTCGTTCGGCCTGTCAGACTCGAACAGTATCATCAAGGAGTTTGGGCTTGGGGCTGTAGGCGGAGCGATGGCGCAGCTGTGCACGAATCCGATTGCGGTTGTTTCCACGCGGCAGCAGACTCGGAAGGCTTATGAAGAGAAGCTCGGTTTTTGGGAGACTGTTATGCAAATTGTTCACGGTGATGATGGGTGGACTGGGCTGTGGAGGGGGTTCAAGGTGAATCTCATTCTGGTGGTGAATCCGATGATCACGTATGGGTTTTATCAGTGGTTACGGGGGAGATTGTTGGTATTTAAGAAGGATATTGGCGCGCTGGAAGCATTTTGTAAGTCCTTCATCCAGGATATTAGCCTCCCACTGATAGTCTGCGCAGTACTCGGGGCGTGTTCAAAGGTGCTGGCCACTCTCGTCACGCATCCTCTCATCGTTGCCAAAACGATGCTACAGTCGGATCCTCCTGAGAGTCGGAAGGGGAGGCCGTTTACCGGGTTTACACAGGTCCTGCGGTACATTATCAGACGCGAAGGTGTATTCCGTTTGTATAAAGGTCTTGCACCGCAGATTGTGAAGGGCTTCTTGGTGCAGGGATTGATGATGCTGCTGAAGGAGAGGTACGTTTCCCATCGTAAGCAAACCATACTGATGAAGATATAGAACGGAAATCCTCCTCATGATGGCCATTTCCTTGCATAGGAGGCGGTTGTTACGCCAGAGGAAATGAAGAACATGCAGTATATGTCTATCAAGTCTAACCGCTCCAATGTATACAACAATAATGATAAACAGTACATGTCTAGAAATAATGGTCGCTGAACCGCAGTATTTATCACCCTGAGGCTTCGTGCCCTACTCCGACTCTTGATCTACAGAACAGATCCACTGGTGAAGAGGCAGTCTGGCCTTACCTTCCTGTAATATCATGCCAACCTTGAATAACCCTCTCCTTCTCTCCCACTGACGCATTACACATCTCTTCAATACCCTGCGTTATGCGGAACCGGATGATTTGCTTGGACTTTCTCTTCGACAGCGAGCGGGAAATGTCCCTATGTACGCCTTGCAGGGGAAACCCTACCAAGCCGCAGATGCCTAGATCTAGATGTTATAAAATGGGGATAGTAGAGGAACACAAGGACGAACCTGCAGCTGGTTTGAAGAAGGCGCCGCCAATGCCTTTCCCAATTCCTTTCATCAATCCTTTGCCCCCGGACTGTTTGAGCCCATCTGAGGGGAGAACTACCAGCCCACGAGCTCCAAAGTAGAAACCTTGCGTGAATTCCTGAATCATCAGTCTGACACTTTCTAACAATTTCTAACTGACAAACAAGGTAGGGTACCTTTTTAGCAGCCCTTAATCCCCCCTTATACCCCTTCACCCTGGGGATGGGCTGCACCGTGTGGTCGGAATATAGCTTGGGCATGTTGTGAAAGCCTCTACATATACTCAACGACAGGTCTGTCGGAAGAAGCAAGATGTAGTTCGCTGTATAAAGGGCGAACATCTCCATTCGGTATTGTGATTCCGCCAACACACGTCTCGCAGTGCCAGGCCTGCTGCCAGTCTGCAACTTCTCCATGTAGACTCTGTTCTCGTTTGCCGTGATGACACGTTCAGCGATTGCGCCATGGCCATGCTCTTCTGATTCCCTTTCTGGGCTATCACTCGACTCTCGCACTGTATCTGGAGGATGTGCATCGGTTGCTGTTCGTTGCTGTTGATAAGAACGCCATTCAGCGGCAAAATGCTGCAATGCCCAGTCTCTCCCCCTATATTCATGGTTGACTTGGGCCTTTTGCTCCCCCGAAAACAGGCCCGCCAAGTGCCCGGGCACTCGTGCCGCGCCCAAAGCAATCCCCGTACCCATATCGTAGAGAACCTCAGCTAGTGCTGACAGCGGTCCTATGGGTTGCCGATATGTATCATGTTCCTGGGACTGGTATAGCATAATATCCCTTGGGTTGATGTGACCGGTATGCAAGAGCACCGACGCAGCAAAAGTACTCAACTTGACATGGGAATGACGAAGCCACCAGACAGCAGGCCGAGTAGGGCAAATCGAGCACCGCAAGCTCTCAACATCCAGATGCCGATGGAAGCTGCTGACGGCATTCTCAGCCCCTTTCTCCATCCGCATGTTCTCGCCGATGGAACTGGCCTTCTCCCGTATTTCCGGGTTCAAAGCGCGAGTTATTGCAGACGCTAGGGTTTCCGCTGTCAGCTTCTTGAACGGTATAGGCTCAGGCCCAGCACCGGCCCGAGCTACAATGGATCCCCAGAATGGCTGGTCGCCGAAGAAGGGAATGATCACGGTTGGAAGGCCAGCGAGAAGTCCTGCGGCTGTGGTTCCGGCGCCTCCGTGGTGTACGACGCAGGAGACGTGCTTGAATAGCCAGTCGTGGGGGGATGCATCTAAAAGAAAGATATTCTCTGGAATATCGCTCCTTCCAGACCCTATTTTACTCCACCCCTTTGATATCAACGCGCGCTGGCCTGTTAGCTGCACGGCGCTGAAAAGTATCTCCGTGAGCTCATCAGGCTTCTCTACTACAATCGATCCGAAGCCGATATAAATTGGCCTTGGGCCGTCTGCTAGGAAGGCCTCCAGGTCCGGCGGGGGCTTGTAATTCGATTCCGCAGACAGAAATTGAAACCCGCATACGTCGATAGTGTCGTCCCAGTCCTTTGGCTTAGGAAGCAAGGATGGTGACCTTTCTAGTTAGTTGGAAGTTTTCCATACACTGCAGTCTTACCATAGATAAGTATGTGGAATGCGCAAGCGATGAGCCCGACTGGATGCCCGAGTAGCATCCAAGGGCTCCAGCCCCAGTTCCTTCTTGCGAAACTTGTTAATCAGATCCCCCAGGCCTTCCCAGGTGAGAACCTCGACGACTGTGTAGGATGCAAAGTTTGCAACAGTCGGTTTGGTATTCCTGCCCTGGATATTCGCCAGAGGGTGCGGGAATGCCTGTGTTGGTGACCACGGCATTCTTTCATTTATATCAGTTCTGCTGTTTCAAGCAGTAAGGATTCTGGTTCACTCACGTAAACATGATATGCAACGGGATCCCCAACTTCTCCGCGCAGCTCAGATGCGCAAAACTCGGGGGATTGGCGATTATAGCATCAGCCACAAACGACTCTGTACCTGATTGTGCATCAGACACATTGACCTTTCCTGTCCCATCCCCCAACTCATAACACGAGCGCCAGCAACCGGAGAAAATCTGCTTCATCTCCTTACGGCGTCGCTGGATGGCACCGCTGCGAATCGTACGCATCCCCGGAAGCAGGCTCGGATTCTGCACCATAAACGCCATCAACTGTTCAGGGTCTCCCCCGATATTAAAGAACTCGAGGCCCTGCGCAAGGACATCCTGCCGGAATGCTAGGTGTGTTGCTAGACGCACGCGGTGGCCATGTCGTCGGAGCTCCTTGCCAAGGACCATGAATGGCTGGACGTCGCCGCGCGATCCAACAACTTGAATGACGATGTTCAGCTTGAGTGGGAATTCTGGGGCTGGAGATGGCGTTTCTGCAGGTTTGTCTGCATTTGACTCTGCCTCTGCTTCTGCTGCTGCTGCTGCTGCCGCTGCTTCATGTTGCTGACTGGCGCGCTCAACGCGTTTCGCAAGTGATGCGAGCCAGGGCTTGTGTTCGCCAAAGTCGATATCGACTCGCCCACTGTCTGCTTCTAGTGAGATTTGATGATCCGGTGCCCATTTATTTAGAGCATTATACGAACCTAGTTGACACATCCCAGGATCTATTTCCTGGAGATTTCCTTCCCCGCGGTCGTCCCCAGCATCGCAATTAGACATTGCGAGAAAAACACCCTTTCTTTGAGTGACTATAGAACATTTCCAACTCTATTGGAGGGTCGTAGTGAATTCTCGTATATATCTGTTGTAATCTTTGGAGTAAGCGTGCTGTTACTCCTGCCAGAAAGCCATTTGCCACCGGCTGCAATGACGTGCACGCATCGTAACGGATCTGCCATCCGGCGGGAAGTTCCGTCCCTCGGCTGTTATGGTTATAATTCTAAATTTTTCATCAAGTGGCATTAATTTTCTTCTTTGCGCTGTAGATTGGCTTCCGTTAATGGTGTAGTGATTACGCAGCATTGTGAGTGCTGTATACACTTGTATCACGGGCACAATTGGACCTGAAGTGACAGCCACTGCTTATAAGCCCAGGGACGGATGGCTGAGAGCTGTTCAAATAACTTCTGAAGTCCAGCTGCAATCAAACATACGCCGTGAGAACAGATTGTTGATTTAGCTAACGGCTACAGGGCCATATACTGATTAGTGGAGAGCAGTAAATAGCCTTTGCTCGTTGAGAAGTAAAGCAGTCCCAGCTGATGGTCTGCACTGAATATATTTAAACGAGTATTGAAGGATTATCATTTATACTGTCTCTGTATGGAATATTACCAGCTGAATGGCCAGGGCTACGTCAAGTCTCTTGATCAACCGCTAAGAAATACTAGGCCAGATAAGGACAGGCTGCATAGGATCATTAACCTCACCCTGTCCGTCCTTAAGCATAAAAGTAATCATGCTGCAACTGCAAGGGATAAGCCACCGCGTAAGATCCCCAAGTCAGTCTCCAAGATACTCCGCCATACTCCGTATCCCTTGCATGCATCACAAGGAAACAACTCCGAGATCGACAATGATCCACATATAAATATAAATAAACCCCTGCCATCGCCCGGATCTTAACCCTGAGTCTTACCGAACAGGCAGCTATGGCGAAAGACCTTGAAACAGTACGTCATTTGAATGACGCTGCGTCGCGGACAACAAAGTCTCTATGTCGGGATGCAGGCGTGGGAGAACCTATTCGTGAGCTTCAGAAAGTGCTCCCACTGAGATACCATCATGTTTTGCAGGATAATGGACAGCTCTTCAGTGCCGTCTTTCGCGCAGTCAGGAAACACATGGCGCGGTATGACCTATCCCACGATATCAGGCATATCCTGCGCGTTCTCGCACTGGCAGGACGGATCTTAGACGCTGAGGACTCTGATACAAAGTACAATGCAAAGACAATCTTCTTGAGCGCGTAAGCACCTGCCCTAACCACCAGACTAATACTTAAGTTAATATATGTTGAATGAACAGCCTCCTCCACGACATCCCCGACCCGAAATACACGCCCCCAGGACAAAACCCCACGGCGGCACTTACATCCATCCTACGTAATTCCGGCGCGTCTCCATCGCTCATAATAACAATTACAACGATTGCAACGCACATCAGCTACAGACGCGAGACAAGGGATCCGGCTTCCGTGCAGAGAGTCCTACTCCAGTATCCCGAGCTGGCGATTGTGCAGGATGCGGACCGGCTTGATGCGCTTGGGGCTATTGGGATTGCGCGTGTGTTTGCATTCGGAGGCGCGATGAGGCCGGGGACGGGGCTGGAGAGTTGCTTGGAGTATTTGGGAGAGAGGGGGGAGGGAGTGGAAGCTTTGATGAAGGTATTTCCTCTAATTTCTTTCTAGCATAATGCTAACCGAGTAGACTGCAACAGGAAGAGATATGGCGAAGGAGAGAGCGAGGAGGATTAAAGAGTACACGAAGTGGTGGGAAGAAGAAATGAACTTGTAATCTTATATACATTGAATAAACTAGAAAACACTTTTTAATCTCCATCCAACTGACAACCCTCTAGCAGTCAGAAACAACAAGAAACTCAGCCCATACACCATCCCACACGACCAAATAACCCCTTCATACCCCCCTCCACTCGCACTCACAATCGCCCCGGCCACCGGAATGGCAACCAGCGTCCCAACACTCACAACCGAGTACGTCGTGCCAAACCGCGTCCCGTACTCTTCTGCCTTGCACAGCTGCGCAATACACACGGGGGGTAGGGAGATGGTCGACCCGCTCCAGAACCCAAACAGCGCGACGTACGCTACTATCCTAGCTGTCTCTCTGCTCTCACCCCCAGAGCCAGTCGGCAGCCATAACGCAAGCGTAAAGAAGCTGCAGAAGAATGTATTCGCCAGCAACATGTTCATCCGGCCAATATAGTCCGCGACGAACCCACAGAGGAATCTACCAAGGATAGACGCCCCGTTCAGAATCGACGCGAGCTGGTACGCCAGCGACGCAGAAATCCCCTGGCCCAGCGCATACGGCAGGATATACGTAATGGGAATAAGGAAGGCCGAGTCACTAAGCACAATCGCCGCGCTGAGGACTGTATACCGCAGCTCCTTGAAGACAGTAAAGTCGACCAGCGCGGTGCCCTTTTGCGGGGGCAGTCGGGTGCGCATACATAACGCGCAGAGGGCGCAGAAGAGAGCCACAATGAATGCAATTATGCGGATTGCCCACCCCCACCCGACAGTTGTGATCAGGTTCGAGAAGATCATAGGGAAGATTATCCCGCCGAAGCCGCTGGCCGTGGCGATGATGGCCATTGCGAGGCCGTGGCGCTTGTTGAACCAGTGGGCGATGCTGGCGATGCTGCATGTTGCGAGGACGGAGGCGGAGATGCCGCCGAGGACGCCGAAGCCGAGCATGAACTGGTAGTATTCTACAAATAAGTACTCCATATTGCAGGTGATAAGAGCAGTTTGACTAGGACGTACCGTATGCAACACTCAGCATCATGAGAGAGAGGACGAGCCCAACGCAGCCAGGAACGAGAATGTACTTGAGTCCGTGGGCATCAAAGACGGGGCCGATCTGGACGCTGCCAAAGTAGATGAAAAAGGTGAATACGCCAAAGATCCACCCGATGTCTGTATCGGAGTAGCTCTTGAGCTGGTTCTCTGAGAGCCATGTCTGCAGGACGCCCATGGAGGTCATCAGGCCCATGGACGGCATCATGCCGCACCAGGCTCCAAAGACAACGAGCCATGCGCGGAGTCCGCCATCGGGTGCATCTGACGAATCTTTTGAAAGATCCTTTGAAGAACCTGTCGGTGTCTCGCAGGTGGACTCATCTTCCGAGTCTGTAACAGTGTTGGAGGTCGGTGTCTGGGGCTTCTCGAGGGTCATTGTGAGTATAGAGTATTGACATAGAGTAGGAGTATACGATCCAGCTCTTTAGTACTTTGTAGTACTCGAGCAAATAGTGGGCCAGGCACTAGGAAAGGGATACCGAGATCTTCTGCACCCCTTTTGATGACGCGGTTCTTCAAGTGCCAGATCAACATGCCAGCCAGGTTGTTGAAGAAATGTTGATAGTCGTCATCACAGGTATTTGAAGATCTGAACTCGGACTATACGAAGTACTACGAACAGTCAACTCAGCTGTTCAACACTACTCTATACTCTATACTCTATATCCTGTATACTGTAAACCCTACTATTGACAAAATAGGAAACCAGCTTAGTCACAGCCCCGCTTCATCAGCTTTATAATCACAGTCATATGGAGTAACCATCACCATCCCATTGACACCTTCACAGACTCATCTGATAATCACAATGGCCCAAGACTTCCCACCCGCCGCCCTCCGCGGACTCACCCAGGAGATCTACACTCTCCTCAAATCCCGCAGCGAGACCGTCTCCGTCGCTGAAACAGTACTCCAAACCCCCTCCACTGAACACAAACTAAGCTAAGAACCCCAGGCAGCAGGAGGTCTCATCTCCTCATCCCTTCTCTCCATCCCCGGCGCATCAGGGATATACAAAGGCGGACTGACTGTACCCCCTCCTCCCCAATAGAGTGTGGATGTACGTAGGCAGCTAATGAACAGGTCTACACCCTCGAGTCCCGACTCGCCTTTGCAGGCTGGACCCCCGAACACATCAGTTCCTATAAAGGACCCACGCCTGAGATCGTCGCCGGGCTGGCGGATCATACCCGGCGTACCCTGCAGAGCACCTATGCGATCGGCGAGAGCGGAACGGCCGGGCCCACGGGTGGTGAGAGTCGGAATCGGACGCCGTATGCCTCTTCCTACCTTGTCTTGTGATGGCTGTTGAATACTAATCTCAATGTTGAAAGAGGATATGTAGCCCTCGCAGTGTCAACCCCCGAAGGAGTCGAGACCCGCGAGGTCGAGACCGGGAGTGCCGATCGCGCAGGCAACATGGTTTCTTTTGCGGAGGAAGCGTTGAAACTGCTCAGGGATGTACTTTTGGCAAGACAAGGTTCTGGGGGTTCTGCTCTGTAGTCGCCAGTTCCGTACCAGAAAGGAAGTCAAGTGCTGTTTACCTTATTTCCATCGACCGTTTCATCGAGTCTAGACCAATATAACCTTAAAAATTATAATCTCTAGCGTAAGCTTAGCCAGCTAAGCTACTGACACAGCTCCCTGGACTCCGTAGCGGTGTGGTGATGATCCTAGATGATCATATAGTCGTTGATCAGGTTCGTGTCACGGTGTCCACATGAGGTAGATCTTTATGAGCGGACCCATAATTCAAAAGGAATACAGTACATACGGAGTATATTCCGTATACTCCGCGGAACAGTGACCTTGTAAGGAGGTAGAATCAGATCTTCAGGAGACCCCGGACCGAGTGATCGGTATCCCGAGGGGCTTGTGCTTTGAAAGTTGGTTCTGGTATGTTTATATAGTGTCTCCCATTCTTGGGTGTAGCAGTTAAGGGTTCCTCCTGGCTTCTAGAATATTAAGACCTACTCCAGAGTAACTAATATGGCGTGATACAAACTATTGCTAGAACTATAAATAAATCCCATCCTGTCACCTGAAGAGCAAGAAGCACATGGTTTAGAGCTCAGGAGTATTCAAATAACGATATTCACATTGCCCATCCCCTAGCTCTGGCCCTTACAGTTGACGCTCGTTGTCCTGACAAGCCTATCTATCATCTTACCAGATACTAAACTGCGACCAGGTCCAAGGTGTCTTAACTACCGCCTATGCGGCTATATTTTAACTAAAGCGAACACTCAGCACAGACCAACTGGAGAGGTGGCGCGGTGCAAAGGTGCATTTATTCCCTGTCCGGTTTTCAGAAGGTATGTAAGGAGCCCTGCGACCTTGCCATGGGGTACCTGGGCTGCTGTTTGGAATGCGATTACAGAAGTAATCACTGGCCGATTGTCGAACTGGTGGCAATGTGACCGGGAGTATAAGCTTCAGTTTATCCTTTTTATTTATACCTTGGTCCCTATCGTAAACAAGGCGATTTAGCATATAAATATAGCTAGTGTCCAAGTCCGAGTTTGTAGACCGAGAACTTCAGCTTATCCTTATTTTATTATCTATATCATACGCCAAGGTTGTTTAACGTTTATATATCTTTACCGATATCCAAGCCTGAGTCTGTAGGCTGGGGGTATACACTTAGTATATAAGAATCTGGGAAGATATAAGAATAATCAGCCAGTAATTAACAGTCGATGCAACTGGCTGGGAAGTTCTTGGATGAAGGGGTAAAGGGTGCTTTATATGACGGCCGTCGGCAGATAATCCGTAATATTAGGAAGCTATCTGGTACTAATGTCTAGAATACAAAGCGTGAAGAGGAAAATTGGATATGTTGAGATATGTTGAGGTCCGTAACACTTTAGAGTAAACAAACAGGCTATATGACACTACAACATATGATTCTGATAGACATTATCCTGACTATGCTAGGCTCAACCACCAAAAAGGAATATCGGCGCTGGATTACTGTAATTACCAAAATATGAAGGCGGGCATAGGTGAGTAGCTTGGGCTAAGAAAATTAAAAAGATACTTCCGGCCCCCAGCATGCAATCTCAGTTCTTCCAGGATAGCAGCTCGCTAATCGTCTCTGAGGATCAAAGAACGCGTCACTTGTCTATGCGTCGTGCGCTGGAGAAAGACCTGCACTGCTGTGCTGACAGGGCTATTCCTCTCCTGGGTAAGCAATATGTTCGGCCAATTAGCAGTGTGACCCAAGAGCACTAAGGTGAGCTGAGGTGGTGCTCTAGCCCTATCAAACATGAGAATCAAAGCGAAAGCGGACTTGGCAAATGCTTAGACACGGCTTGCCTCTTTCTTCAAGCACAGTCAAAGTTCAAATCAACATTCAGCTGGGTGCATGGGGTAAGTTAGCTGAAATCAGCGGGAAACATAAATTAGGGGGCCGCCCCCGTAGGTAAGACAAGTAGTTATTTCTCTGGATCTTAAGAATATCTTCCGTTTTGATATACCGTTCACTATGGGTAAAGGACTAGCGCGACTAATAGGGTCAGGCATTGGCTTCACCTCTGAAGCTATTAATGCCGCGCGACAGCGGAATAAGAACTCCACTGGCTCTGCTGTCGAGAGTTCTCGCTCTATCTCTGATGCCAGAAGAGAGGAGATCGCTAGCGAGACGGACCTACCCTTTCGCGAAAAAGACCCGCATCTTCTAGTGCAGGAAGACCCTCCGGGGTACTCACCCGGCGAAGCGGTTTATCCATGCGACGATGACGAGAAACGAACGACTGAGCTCTCCGAAAAATCATTCAATGATGATGAGGCTGTATGGCAACTCGACGAGGCGACCGAGGAGCTTCTATCGGCCACCTCTGACCAAGCCCCATCTAACCCCGGTGCAGAAGGCAATGAGAATGACACCGAAGAGATCAAAGCGGAGGACTCCGAGGACGAGCAGGCAAAGAAAAGAGAGCGTATGATCCGCTCGCTGGCCGCAATGGCAGGCCCCCCACCCGCGCAGCCACAGCGGCTCCCGTTCCCTGTGATAATCCCTCAGCGCAGACCCGGCGCCAAAAAGCGTGGTTTCGTGCGTGCTTATGCGCCTGCCCTGGCTGAATGCGGTATTAGCCAGGACGTGTTCCTGAAATTTGTCAGCGACTTTCATAAAGCCAGTCAGGTAGGCCTCACTCCTCCCTTTACTACATTCATAGTACTGAACGCTGTGACAGGCATCAATGTGGCTCCAAGTCGTCGTCATCGCAGCTGACATCACGGGCTACTCTCCCTCACTGGTAGTGAGTTTGACGGCTGTGGCAATTCAGATTGTCGCAGACACAGCACAGCAATTTCAAATCCGTCACCGAACCAATTCATATCTGGACAGAGCGAATGAAGAGATCTTCATTCCTCGCGGCCAATACGCGATGATCATGAAGTTCAAAGATCGACCGCTCAAGCCCAAGGGGCAGCAGAAGGATAGTAAAGATGCTTCAGTAACTAATCGACTCGCTAGGTTGTTCTCAACCGAGCAGATAAATATCAACCAGTCTAGCGCCCTTACACCAGGAGATACGGATTCCAGTCCCCTACATCCTCCTCCAGAGAGACAAGAGTTTGACGCAGCCGCAACAATCTCTAAGTTCACGCACAGCGAAGAGCACCCGGAGATGAACGCGTGGAAGCAGCGCATGAAACACTTCCGACTGGAAAGCGGCGTAGCCCGCGGCGAAATGCAGCTTCCGGAATGTGCGCCTCTCGTCTTCCCAGAGATCGATCGAGCCGCGATACGCGTAAGAGATGGTCTTAAGCCCAAATCAACGCTCCAGGTTGGAAGGACTTGGGTTCGGGACTATATTGATAGGAAATCGCAGGCTGCATTTGAAGCCAAACACCAGGGATCTGCAGTGGCTGTCCCCGCCTCAGGACGAAAGGCTTTCACATCACGGTACAACGACCCAAATCACCCAGCCAATAGCGGGAACCTTCTCTCAACTCTCAGCGGTGGCCTGTATGTACCAAAGCCAGGCCTTATCGAACGCGCCGGTGCAGCCATCAAGGAGTCCCAGGACAAGAAGCGGGCGGATCAGGGTCTTCCTCCGAGTGAAACGTGGGCGGAAAAGTGGGCAAGAAAGAAGCAGCAAAGTGGCAGCAGATTGAAGATTCTCGGCGAGGATGTACTTTATTTAATGGTTGTTAACATGCCCACTGAGGAGGAGCTGAGAGAGTCAGTTGCGAAGTTGCAGTACCTCGCGCAGCAGGGCGATCTCTGAAGCAATAGGCCTCTGCTTGGTACGATTTGAGGAACCCTAGCAATGCACCACATTTTGTAATAACGTTGATTCTCAATAAAATCGCACTGAATACGGTATTTCGGGCCGGATTCTGCAAAGCATTACCGACATCGTTGAAGATTACCTCCGCGACCTGATAGCTGGAACTTGAAGAAATCGAGCTCGGTAGGTCCAAGAGGTCCACCAATGCCCGAGTACTGGCCGCCTGCTGTGCGGCCGGGCTTTGGCTTTGGGTCGGAGGGGGATGCTGGCTCCCAGGAGACATGACTGACACGGGTGGCATGTTTGGCATGTTTGGCAGGACAAGTGAGCGATCACACGATATGGCTATTCAGGCACTTGATTGATTGCGGAGAAAACGACGAGAGATGATCCAGTTCAAGCCGAAGCGAGGCCGCGAATTTATCAGTTATTCGAGCAGGCACCTCATCGTGAGGCTCCATGATCTCATGAAAACCCGACCCTCAACTCCCCATCCAGCCACGGCTAGAAGCCTCATCAATGCTGCTGCATCTTGCATCCTGGCGGTCGTCTTCTCTGTGGCGCAGCACTCGTGCAAGTTGAAGAACTTAGAGATGTGCGTGACACGGGGTTTTCTCTGACTTGGGAATCTGAGATTGTACTCTCGTGTAGCATAACGACGGTATAAGAGACACTTCTCAGACGCCTCCTTGCAACATGTCTTGCGTGGAGAGGAAGGAGTGCATTATCAGTGCCTCCATAGTGAGGACTCGCAACCCTCACGTGGCGCCCGACTCCTCCCGAGGGTAAACAGTAAGACTGGCGGGTGATGGATTGGCCGGAATGTTGAACTGCAATTCAGTTTTTTGTCGGATGAGGATATCCATGCAATAATACAGTAATCATTTCGCACGGAGAGGAAATATTAAATTGTTTCGCGTGGTCTGGACATTGAGATAATCGCACCTCTCTATAGCCTTGGCATAGACACACGGAGGTACTGTAGACACCCCCTTCTTAAGTCACACTCAATCTTTTCTTTTATCTTCTGCGACGAGACCCAGCGAGAAAGCCTTAATTTTCCAGGGCACCGTTGGGGTAGGATGCACCAGGGCTGGCGTCATGTTGGGAGGGGCGCAGTTGTTGATCGTCATGGATGTGAGGATGGTCGCTTGTTTGAGTACTGCCATTCCGACTACTAGTCCTTTTGCTGGAATCTCAGTGATGGCCAGGTGGGCCGTGGAGAACAGGTAGAGGATTGGGATATGAACAAACCACCTCGGAATTGATAATGCTGTCGACAGCTGGTGGGACTGAGAGTTGGAGGTCGATATCCTCCCAAGACCCGCGGTTGGCAAGGATTACCAGGTTAACGGGAATGTTGTCCTGTACATCTGGAAGCCTAAAGAGCTCTTCCAGACTGTCACCCGAGCTAGGTATACCCGGGGACGATAGACCATCCCCTGCAAAATCTCCCCGAAAGGGGGACGGCTCGGTTGGGACACCAGTGTTGTCCTGAAGATTGCAGTGGGTAATCATATTGTGAGGCGCCGAATTGTTTGGAGATGTCGTGGCGCGGCTAGGAATCTCTGAATGTGTATACAGTTCTGGTGCAGTTATATCCCATGGTTGGAATTGGGGGTTTGACGGTGGTGGACATGGCTGAGTGTCGGCATTGGTAGGTACACAGACTTCGGCCGGTGGCCGCGCAGGGAGATGACGCTTGGGAGGTGGCAGGGTGCTTGGAAGGGAATCATGGCAAGGTTTGGGGCGACGTAGATTTTGGGTTCTTGGACAGCATGGCTTGGGTGACTTGCGTGGTGGGAATAGCTTCCTAGAAGGGGAGCCCACGGCTTGAAGCTGTTCATGTGAAAAGCAGGAAGCATATTATGGGTAAATAACGGGTTTTGCGGGTATATTATGGTAGACAAGTCATTGGAAAGAGGAAAGGAAGAGGAGAGGAATGGGATGAAAGCTGGCGGGTAGAGTACAGGTTGCGGGAGAATCAAGTTGAGACACAACCTTTGCGGGCTCGATCGCCCTCTTTATACTTGCCCCCAGCCGTTCAGTAGTGCGCCATTCCGTCTCTCTTACTGGTAAAAGCACCAAGGCAAGTTGCTCTCCCCGGCATCTTCATCGAGTCTGCTGACGTATCCGTCTTGATCTGCGAGCACCACCTGAGGGCCGGTATCTAGTATCCTGTGCCAATCATATCTGGGCAGTCCAGCTCCTACACTCGCATATCAAACATGCTGAAATAAAGGGAATAGTGCGGCAATTTTACCATTAGCTGGTAAGCATGGCAAAGATAGGTAAACAGATCGAGCCTGGTCGAGTTCGAAGACGGCTGGGGAGGGGAGAAGCCAGTTCACCTTGGTGTCACTCGTACGCTGCAAGCCAGACCCGGTGGCTGAATAACCAGGAGGTCACCCTTCCCATACAGAAGCTTGGACGCCCAGCCGAAGAAACGGATAGAGGGATTTGAGATAGGAGACCACAGAACGAACTATTGGGAGCAAGGCCGGGCTTATATAGATGCAGCAGACGGGTTGAGGCGGCAGGGGGAAGGCCGCAAATGCAGTAAGAAGGCAATACGATCCCCAAAGCGGTCAACACTATACCGCAAGGGGCAATTGGATGCCTGACGGCGGCAGCCAGACGGTGCAATGGCAGCCGTTTCCAGCGCCCCGCTAACGGTGTCATCGTATACGCTTATTTACTTTCAATAGGATTCTCTATATCGCGAATATGGTTCCTTGGGCTATAGATATTTATATCCAATATTGGAGTCCGACTTGTATATTGGTATAGGCTTCAGTTGATGCTTCTTATTTATATTTTAGACTCTATCTAATGAATCAATATGGTTTAACATATAAATATTTGTCTATCTAGCACTCAGTCTGTAGACTGGTATAAGGTACTCTGAGCGCTTGCTTCATTTCTATTTCAAGACGACTCTCATCTACGAATCAAGTTCAAATAGTGCCACCAGAAGTACTCCGTAAGACTCGCAACACCATTAACCTTCGATGCATTCACATGCTTTAGAGTCCTCCGTAAGCAAGCCATCAGGCAATCCAACGTCATGTCCATCCTGGATTCCATCTCAATCACGGTCACATTCAAGAATTAGGCAGAACTGTCTCGTAGGGATGATGCGGTGGCTGATATAAGCCTCGGAGGAGTGTTCCTTGGCTTGGCTGTTGCGAGTCATGAATACCTGATACTTGGTAGTACTTGGTAGTACTCGGCAGACCTCCGTTAAAGTGGTATAGTTGCACTCGTCGATATTACCCGTTCAGTCCAGAGCTGAATCCCAGCTGAAACTCAACCGCGCTGAAGATCGACATACCCCGTACGGAGTAAACCAGTCTAGGAGTTCTCCGTCTCTGACAGCGACGTTTACCCCGTGCAGTGGCGGTGGCAGGTATGAGTATGGAATAGCAAAAGACGGTGACATCAAGCCGAGGCACTCTATATATGGAACAGGATCAGGATCTGATAAAACAGCTTTATTTTGATGAGGTCATTTCCGAGGGTTTTGGCCCCAAGTCGCGTTCCTGATCCTTAGCGGACCCTGCATTTGATTCTGGCCCCGAGTGTCGATCTGGATCGGCGATTTAGTCTGCAGGTTTGTATACAGAGTGCGTTGTTACTACTCCGTACTCTACGGAGTAGTACCACTCTCCTACTCAACTTCTCTGCTATTCTACTATTGGTATTACTAGTATTACTACCGCTGCTATGTCAATACCACTGTTACTATTATTCATTAACTATAACAGTATCCTCAACACGTCTCAATCATACAGAGTTCTCCGGACTGCGTTCGGACCCTGAATCGCGGCATCAGTGATCGCCCGCCCCCAATCCTGATCCTTGGTGTCGTCTACAACGGGCGAGAGCCATGACTCTGTACAGACAATGGTATAAATATCGTGAACTCGCCATGCAACATCAACATCAACCATCACCTCTCAATCAATCCAACAATCAATAAAATGGCCTTCCTCAAGTCTGCCCTCCTCGCCCTCGCGGCCACCACCTACGTCTCCGCCGAGCACCTCAAGGTCGTCTTCTCCGCCGGCGACTTCAGCACCATCTCCGGCCCCAACGGCGGCAACACCAACGGCCACTACAGCGGTTTCGCCATTGTCCGCGACGACGGCACCGCAATCTACAACGACGGCAGCCCCAACGACCACTCCCCCTGCTACAACACCGACGGCGGGCGCACCTTCAAGATCGAAGGCGACTGCTGGGCCTCGCCGCGCGTGTTCTTCTGCGAGGCCGACTTTGCGGGCCACCCGGAGACATGCGAGGTTCGGGACGCGGATGGCAATGTCCTGGGTAGTGGCGAGGGCCAGACCGATACGGATTTCATTGGTATTGCTATCGGGCAGGACTCGTCGTGTGTGGTGGAGTTTGACTCTGATGATGCGGGTACTTGTCCTGAGGATGATGGCAACGGGCCTCTGCATGTTACCGATGACAACCACGGTGATGGACTCTAGATTGAGAGCTTTGTGGACTGCTGAATGGTCTTTGACTTGGTTGTTTGGTTGACGACGCATCCTGCTGTGGTGTGTGTATAGATTGGATGATAGAGTATGTCTACAGTCTTGCCTCTTATCAATCATGGAACGGACCCCAGGCTCCTAAAGCTAGAATTGTAATGCTACAAGTGTACTTGGACCACATTCACTCACCCATAAAACTGTATATCTAATACTAGATTGTACTGAATTATACAGGACAGGATATAGGAATAGTTGTTGCATGGCTTTATACATCTCTACTCAGCACTTTTCACGGAAGAGAATCAGACTCTTCCAATAGAAAAATACCTTGATGCTAATTACAGCTCTTTTCATCTTTTCAAGACAAACCGCTTCCACAAGATGCAGCTTCACTGCTGCTTTTGCAAAACCTCCCCAATCGACCTGGCCACGTAGTCCACATTCGCCGTGTTCAAGCCCGCAATCGAGATCCGCGAGTTCTCGGCCATGTAGATGTGATAATCATCTACCAATTAGCCCAAGAACTAAAAAGAGAAAGACGATGGTACCTTTCAAAACCCGCACAACCTCCCGCTCAAGCCCTAAAAAACCAAACATGCCGGACTGCTGGATCAAGTGCTCCCAGGACCGTCCGGGTGCTACAATATGTCAGTTTAAGCTCATCAGGATACTAACGACGTACAATGCTGCTTCAACCCCCCGAACAACTTCTGCCGCATCTCTTGGATCCGTCCGCTCATCGTCTTGAGATCTTCGAACCAGACTTGCTTTAATGCGTCATCGCCCAGAATCGTCTCTGCAATGCGCGCTCCAAATGCAGGCGGGTTCGAGATTTCCGAGCGCTGCAGCGACTCTAAAACAGATTGGGCATTGCGTGCGATTTCAGGAGTGGGTGTTGTGAGAATGAGGGCGCCGACTCGTTCGCCTGTTTATCAACCATTACCACATGAAACTGAAAAGGAGAAGGTGGTCGGGGTACCGTAAAGACCCATATTCTTCGCAAAGCTCAAGCAAACTGCGCCTTCAAGACCGAGTTCGTTGAGGAGGTATCGAATCGGCCATGCATCTTGATCATAGTCTCCTGAATTGAAGCCTAGATAAGCAGCATCAAACAGAGGAAATAAACCCCTTTCTTGAATAATACTGCCAATCTCCTTCCACCGCTCAACACTCGGATCCAAGCCCGTCGGGTTATGCGCGCAGGCATGCAGGATAATCACCGACCCGGGAGCCGCGGAGCGCAGTGTTGTCAGGTACGCATCGATATCAAGAGCCTTGGAGTCTGGATTATAGTAGCGGAAAGAGATACATTCAAAGCCCAAAGACGAGAAGACAAGGTGGTGGTTTGACCAGGTCGGAGAGGGGATGTATACTGTTGACAGTTTATCAGGAGAGCAGTATCTGATAATCTTCCCGGCGAGATGGAGCGATCCTGTGCCGGAGATTGCTTGCGATGTTGCCAACTAATCAAATTAATTTTGTCTTTCAAGGTTGGATGACATACCCTTGCTGCAATCTTCGCATATCCCTCTCCAAATACCAACTGGGCGGTTCTCTCTCTCAGTCCAGGAAGGCCCAGGATCGGGAGATACTCGTGCAGCAGCCCCTGCTGTGTAAGCACCTCTCTAGCTTTGCGAACTGCCGGGAGAACCCATGGCTGGCCGTTGTTGTCGCGGTATGTGCCCTGGCCGAGATTCACTTTGTTTGGAGAAGGGTCCGCATTGTATTCGGCTGTTAGGGCGAAGATTGCGTCTGGGGGGATATAAGGTGCTGAGGAGAACTTCGAGGAGGCCATTCTGATAGTCATGATTTGTGATATATCTCTGATATGTTAAGTACTGGAGTGTGAATCGGCAAGGTCTTTATATTAGATTGGGCGGGCGAGGGACCGAGACTCGGAGGGGCTGCCGAGAATGATACAGTGGAGTGATTCATTACTGTGTCCGATTTCTTTCTCGGATCCATTACATGTGGTGAATTGGAATATGCATAATCAACCCTAAGTCCCACCAACTCCACCGATTACAGCTTCGTCTTCCCCGGCAATACATCCCTCAACTCGCGACTCTCTCCAAGCCTCCAGCTCACATCTCCTCCCCAGTTCTCCTTCTTCTCCTGTCCCTTCCACCTCCATCTCTTCACCTCCTGGCTGTCCCCCTTCAACAGATCCCTCACCCACTCCCCCACAATCGGAAACATCTTAAACCCATGCCCCGAATCCCCAGACAGCACCACCACCGAGTTCTTCGACCCAGGCACATAATCAATAATAAAGTCCGAGTCCTGCGTATCCGCAAACCAGCACAGACTCTTCCTCACCAGCGGCCGATCCGCCAGCGCCGGCAGCGTCTGGCTCAACAGCTTCCGAATCCTCCCCTCATCCTCAGCAGGTAACCAACCCCTGGACGTCTCCAGATCCCGCGGGGAATGAGACACCCCTGTCTTGGGGTCTGTATTGATATACCCCCCGCCCATCGGACACACCTTGAGCAGGTTCGTCTTCGGGTCCGGCTCAAAGAAGAACCCAAAGTCGCGCGCATACGTCACGGGGATTCCGCGCAGCGCGGCCGTCTCCTCGTCACTCAGCAAAACGTGCGCTACAGACCAGGACTTTGCGACGATTTGCGTGCCGAGAGCAGGCAGGATTTTACCCACTCCTGCTCCCGCCGCAACAATCACCAGGCCTCCCTGATGCACCGTCCCATTTGCAGTCTTCACCCCCGTAGCTTTCCCCGCGGAATCGTAGACAATCTCCCTAATACTCCCCTTCCCCCCCAAAAAGAACTTCACCCCGGACCCTTGTAGCACGCGGTATATCCCCGCAAGGGCATTCCCGGAATGCGCATACCCATCAAACCGATTCATATAGCCCTTCCACCCCGGCAAGGGGCCATCGCACTGCCAGAACCAGGGCCGTATATCACCCGGTCCATTGAGGGGGACGACTCTGGGGGCGATGGTCTTGTTTGCTTCCGCGGCGGCTTGGAACCGGCGTAGTGTGCCTATTGCTTTTTCGGGGGCGGCGCCGGAGACGCAGTGCAGGAAGCCGGTTTGGTGGAAGTATGGTGCGAAGAGGGGGGTTTTCCATGCGGAGATTGCTTTCTTTGCACATAAATATTAGCATGCATTATATTTTAAAAGTAGAGGGTTGGGAGTACAATTGTCAAATCCGTATAGAAAGGATCCTCGTACTCGGCGCGCACAATCTTGTTCAGATCGTTGGCGGCAGAGTACCGCGGGGGGATACACTCGTCTTGTTCGAAGATGGTGATATCCTTGTATCCGTTCTGCGTGAGATGCAGGGCCGTTGAGAGCCCGAAGGCGCCGCCGCCGATGATGAGGATGGGGGTTGACTGGGCGGGCATCTTGTCTGCGTTCTTTGTGAATTAATTAACCAGGTCTTTCTGGTTTATATAGCTAGCTAGGTATAATACTGTGGCATGATTAGGTCGGGAAGGCTGCCGGTGCATTGATAGTGGCGGGGGTCGGGAGGGCCGTGAGGGGTTGGTTGAGTTGGAGTTGGAGACCCCGCTGCAGTAGCCCTAACTAGCTACATGAACGGGGGTCGGATCACGATACCGCAATGGAATCAGCTCTACAGCAAATGGATGTAGACTTCATTGGCTTATCTCCAGTTACTGAGTTATTGTTACTATACGAAAAGAGGTCTACACAGATTAATTCGAGAATTGATTAGGTATACAGTATTATGGAACGACAATGTCAGTGCAACGTATTCATGCATAGTACAAACTAGACTCATAACTATCATCTATTCCATCACTAGATACTGAATCACGGTCTCTTTTCATGGTACTAACTAAACCATCCATTTTACTCCATCAATGGTTGCTAGGATACTTGAACCCATCAAGCGCGAAAAACTCCTCCTTGATCATCCTCGGGCTGGTGAACCGCCTCAGCACATCCGAGCTGCCTGCCTTGTCGTTCGTTCCACTCGCGCGAGCACCGCCAAAGGACTGCTGTCCGATGAGAGCGGCAGTAGTTTTGCAGTCTAATCATTAGCCACTACACTCACAAACAAGGGGGGGTAAAGAACTCACTAATGTAAAAGTTACCAGCGGAGTACCTCAGCGCATCCTCCGCCTCACGGATAACCGCGCGGTCCTGCGCAAAGACTGCTCCGGTCAGAGCGAATCCACCACCTCCCTGGTCGACCTTGCTGAGGAGCTGGCTCCACTCCTCATCAGGGTAGACATGCACCGCAAGGACAGGCCCAAAGATCTCCTCGTGGAAGAGCGCATGGTCGGGGCTATCCGTCTGGTAGACCGTAGGGTTAACATAGAACCCGACAGAGCCATCGTACGTCCCGCCAGCAAGCAACTTGAGACTCGGGTCCTTGTTCGACTTGTCAATCACGGCCTTGATCTTCTCGAATGATTTCTGGTGGATGACTGGCCCCATGAACGCCTCGAGGTCCTTGTCTGGGTTCCCGATCGTGATTTCCTTGACGCCTGCCTTGAGGAGGGAAATGAATTCTTCGGCCCGCGAGGCGGGGATGTATGCTCGCGACGTAGCGGAGCATTTTTGCCCCTGGTACTCGAACGCCCCGCGGATAGTGTGGTTAACGGCACTCGGGATATCAGCCGTGTTGTGCACGAGGTGGAAGTTCTTCCCTGAAGTCTCGCCCACGACGCGCGGGAACTCGCGGTATGTCTTCTTTCCGATCCCCTCGCCGATCTTGGCGTAGATGGAGCGGAACACATCAGAGCTGCCGATGAAGTTCAGGCCCGCAAAGTCGCGGTGCTGCAGCGCGATGTCGGTGATTTGCTCGGCGTCGCCGGGCACAAACTGGATGACGTCCTTAGGGAGGCCGGCCTCGAGGAGGATCTTGTACAGGAGGGTGCTGGCGTAGATATTTGAGGGAGAGGGTTTCCAGAGGACGACGTTGCCCATGAGTGCGGGGCCGGAGATCAGGCTGCCGCCCAGGGCTGTGAAGTTGAAGGGGGAGATGGCGTAGACGAAGCCTTCGAGCGGGCGGTATTCCATGCGGCTGCTCGCATTGATTAGCATCTTATAAGAGTTATCCTAGGGCAAGGGGATAGGGGTACCTCCACATCCCATCCGTCCCTCTCGTAGGCTGCCTCTCCAACAACTCAGCAGCAAAGTTACAGTTCAGGCGGAAGAAGTCCGCCAGCTCAGCAGCAGCATCAATCTCCGCCTGCCAGATGTTCTTCCCCTGGCCGAGCATCGTCGCAGCGATCAGCTCATACCTATACTTCCCTGTGACCAGCTCCGCAGCTTTCAAAAAGATAGCCGCGCGGTCGACAAACGGCGTGTTCTCCCAGTCCTCTTTCGCCGCGAGAGCAGATTCAATTGCGGCAGAGACTTGCTCCGCCGATGCGACGGGGTAGTTTGTGAACTCTGTGGCGTGTTCGGCGGGGAGGGGCTGCGGCCATGATTGTTGAGAGGCCTGGGTGGCGCCGTTGTAGTAGATGTGGCTTTGGACGGGGAGTTGGGTGCGGAGTTTGCTGAGTGCGGATTCGAGCTTGGTGCGTTCGGCGGAGCCGCGGGTGTACAGTGGCTGGTTTGTTAGCTTTCTTCATGATAGAGGATGGTGGGGGGCTACGTTAGGCTCGTTCCTGGGGTCAGGTAGTCTGAATGGCACGGTGGCCTTGGTGCGGATCTGGGTGCGGATGGGGCGTAGGCCCGCGAGACGGGGGGTAAGGAGTTTAGAAGACATGATGAAGTGAAATGATTGTTGAGAGAAAGATATTTTGCTGGTTGGTGAGTGAGCTTTATGCATCGCGGGGTCGGGAGCGCATCCGATGCTTGGATTGGAGTAGCTATCTACGGCGTCATGACGGTTGGAGAGCCGATACTATCGTAGTCCGATGACTGATAGAATAGAGTCAATGGAACATGCGGAACCCAGTAATTAGATCCAGTGCTGAGATGGCATTGTTGAAATGACAGTGAGATGGAAGTGATACACGACCGACAAACCAGCCCTAAGTGGCCCCAACTGGGAGCAGACCTGTCCGCAGCAACAGCCTCTGCCCTGCTCGTCTCGCCAACAGTGACAATTATCGATAGGTACATCACCATAAACAACTGAATTAATGGCTAATTATAAGATCGCTCGTCGAAAAAGCATCCGGAAAACCGCTGCTCTCCTCCCTCCGCACACACACAGCAACAGCTCTCAAACACCCCGCCGCATTCCTCTCCTCCCGCGCCCACGCCCACGTCTTCGCCCTCTACGCAGCTACATACACCGTCGCAAACACATCAGAGACTCTACGTAAGGATACATTCCCGGCTGCAGACGCAATCACCTTTGCCTGTACCTTTGCGGTCAATGTCCCGCTGGGCGTGTGGAAGGACATTCGCTTCGCGCAGTTTTTCGGCCAGACCCTCCCGTTAGAAGGAAGTAAACTGCCTACACCTCTAGCAAAAACACATTCCGGGACGAGAGCAGCAGCAGCAACGCTCCTCTTGCGCGACGCAGCCACAATCTACGGCTCGTTCACACTAGCGCAGAAATGCGCGGACTATATCCCCGATAGTCTTGCGGCGAGTCCGTCTTCAAAGACGGTCCTCACGCAGCTGGTGGTTCCTGTTCTGTCGCAGATTGTGGCCACGCCGTTGCATTTACTGGGGCTGGATATGTATAACCGCCCGTATAAAGTTGCGGGGAGGGATAGGTTGAAGGTTGTGCTGAGGGATCTGCCTTCTGCGACGGTGATACGCGGGGTCAGGATTATTCCTGCGTTTGGGGTTGGGTGTTTGGTGAATTTGGGGTTGAGGGGTTGACAGCATATCTAAAGACCAATTTGTCTGTTCCTGCCAGTAAATCATTAAACTTTGGAATTTGGAATTGGAATGCATCACATCATAGTTAGAGCAGAGGCTTACGATGAATCAGCATCAAGGTCCCCGCCAGATCCCATATAACTTAACCCCGCATCTTCCTCCAACTTGCGTGTCAACCACAATTATCAATTATCAATTATCATACAATGTCCCAGCCAGTCTACCACTACCTCACCCTCGGCCGTCTCGGTCGCGGCGAAGTCCTCAAGTTCGTCCCAACCAAAACACAGAGTCCACCACTAACGTTTCAATAGCCTCTTCCTCAAAGACGCCGGCATCGACAAAAAAGACGTCTTCTACCCATGGGACGAGTCCTGGCCCGCTGCATCCAAGTCCCTGATTGAAAAAGGCCTGACTCCGACGGGTCTCCTCCCGTCGCTCGAATATAACGGGCATGTCTTGACGCAGCATATTCCGACGCTGCGGTACCTGGCCCGCGAGCTGGGGAAGTATGATGGCGAGAGCAGTTATGAGAAGTATCTTGTTGATGTGGTGGCGGATATTTATGTTGATTGGCGGGTGAGCTTTCTTTCCCTGTTCTATACTTTTACTGGGAAAGGTGCTGATATGTTGATGTGAAGGCACAATGGGTCGCGAGTATAAGCGGCGCGAGCGAGGAGTACAAGACCAAAGTGGTCCCTCAATTTTATGAGGTTATGGGCAAGTACTATGCCGATAAGAACGGGCCGTATTTGCTGGGCGACAAGATCACGTATGTCGATTTTGCGGTGTACCAGGCGATTGATAACGAGCGCAGGACGGGGACTTTGCCGGTATGTTTTTTTATTTTATTGCTGATGAGATGCTAATTGTTAGGCTACGCTCGCGGACTCGCTGGTCAAGCTGCAGGAGGCGATGGGGAACAGGCCGAATATCAAGGAGTATATCAAGGAAAACAAATAGTTATCACATAGATAATATCTAGTTCTAGTATCTAGTTCCTTATCTAGTATCATTCAAGTGCTTCCCCTCCCCCATCTGCCTGGCAACAGTAACCGCCTCCCTAACAGCCCTCCCAACTCCCCCTCTAACGCCCCTCTCCTCCAACACCATCACACCCCCCATCGTACACCCCTCGGGACTCGTCCCCTGATCCCGCAACTCCGCTGGCGTCACCCCACTATCCAATATCTCCGCAGATCCCTTCATAGCCTGCACAACCATCCCCGTCGCCATTTGTCGGGGGACACCAACAGCAACAGCCGCATCGACCATCGCATCAACAATAATCGCAAACATCGCAGGCGTCGATCCCGCTACTGCAGTCGTAGCATCGATCAAACTCGGCGGGATAACCAGCGTTTTTCCGACTTTGTTGAAGATCTTCTCTGTTAGATGGATGTGCTCTGATGCAGGCGGACGAGAAGGATCGACTTCGATGGCGGTAAGAGACTGCGAGACCTGCGCTGCAATGGTGGGCAGTGTGCGAACGATGTGCACTTTTTGCGATTCAGCGGGGGGTTCTGTGTAGAGTGTCTCCTCGAGGCTTTGAACTGTCCATCCTGCTACAACGCTAATCAGGACCTTCCCTGCGAGTGCAGCAGCTAAACCAGGTTGCTTGAGCCCCTGGGGCGTAGGAATGAGACTCGGGTCGAGGGCGAGGATGACGACGTCTGCCTTTTGGATAGCATTGATGTTGTCGTCGGTGCTGATTGTGAGGTTTTTTGTATCTGGGAATTGGCTCTTGAGGCGGGTCTCTGAAGAAGGTGTTTTTATGCAGGCGATGTAGTGCGTGAAGAGCTGGGGGTCGCTTTTCAGGAGGGATTGGAGAATCGCGGTGCCGAGGTTTCCTGTGTTGTTAGATTATTTTGACTTATTGAGGGGGGCATCCTTTATTGATGAGGACGTACCGCAGCCGAGGATACAGAGGGTTTGAGACATGGTGTTTGGTTCTTGATGATGGATGGATGGATGCGAGATAGAAGCCTCATGTTATCAACTATCAACCATCAACTATCAACTACTGTATCATCGGGAATCAACCCGAGATGGCGGTCCCCGCCCCGAGTGTACCCCGCATCTCTGAGAGGGGCAATTGTATGACAGTATCATATCTGTAGATAACCAGATAGAAGAATGTGAAGATTCACAACCCTAACCCTAAGTCTACCACAAACAGATTCATAGCATAATCATTCATAATCGTAACTTATCATACTTATCATAGATAGAATCATATCGCTCCAGTAAACCAACCCTTAACCCGCCGCCTGACCTCCCCCTTCAACGCCCGATACTCATCCCCCGTCCTCCCCACCGCATCCCGATTCTCAACTGCCCGTCTCAACAAATAAGCAAGACACTCGCCTAGCCCGCCCCATGTAGAACACTTGTACACCATCGGATCTCCATTCTTGCCTTTGAGCTGCAGCAGTCCGAAACTCACTTCGTCAGACATTCCATGTAACTGGCCGAATCCAACAGGAACAGTAGGGAGACCATGAACCAGGCGGTACTGGTGCAGAGCATGCGCGGATAAAACACTCTTCTTGTTATGGCTTGCCAGGAAGAGATTCACCGAGGGAAAAGCCTTATTTCCAGATCCAAACGAGCCGAGTTCTTGTCTCAGCGCCCCCTGCGCGATAGAATTATACGCGTGGTCCGTATCAGCCTTTGTATCGTGAATAAGCCCTCTCTCATCTGAGGCGATGTACGCCCCGCGGACGAGTTTCAACCCGAGTGTGAACCCTTCGTCGCTGGCAGCCTGGAGATGTCGATCGATTGTAGAAGGTGTACTTTTCAAATAAGCCTGATACGTATTGTATATCCGCGCGAACCCGTCCGTGTTGAATTTCCGCATCAGGTCTAGAGTCACCCGGAGAATACCTGCTAGATAGTGGTGCGACTCGGCGTCAACGAGGATCCTGCACCCGCGGTTCTTTGATGCCGTGCAGATCTCATCCAAGGCGTCGAGCATTTGCTGCGGAGGAAGTGAACCAGTACTGAATGCCTCTGTGACGGATGGGCCGGCACCGGTTAATCTAGCTATACTTTAGCATTTATGTATTTGAAAGGGTTGGAAACATACTTCAAAGCCAGGTAATCATTCGCACCGAGCAAGTCCACCGTCTCCAGCGTGCCCTTCCTCCACGCCTCAATGTGCTGGCAAAACGCAGCCTTATCTAGGCCCTTTTCATGAGCACCGGCAACGCCGAGCCCATGCTGCGTGTTTGTCTTTGCGTCGAAGACTGTCTCCTTTGCGTATGTCATGATCGTCCCCTGGAAGCCCATCCCGTTGAGATGCTTGATTGTCCCTTTAACCTCTTCCGGGGTTTCGCCTGCGCAAAACTGCTTGTAGAAGGTTGATTTGAGGACGGCATGGATGATGGGGTTGCGGTCGACGTCTAGGAGCCGGGAGTGGGGTTTGCAGAGGAAGGAGAGGAAGGAGAGGGATGGGAGGAGGAGGGCGGGCTTAGATGAGATGGTGGCAATGAGGAGCGAGCGGAGGAGAGTTGGTGTTGGGAGGGCAGCCAGTGGTGGTTTCTCTGGGGATTCTCGGTCTTGGAAGGCCTTTTCGTAGAGAATAGACGTCGAGCTTGAACTCGAGCGGACGCGGGGTTTAGAAGCTGAAGAGGTTGAGAGGCCTCGGTGGGGAGTGAATGCCACGATCCGAGGAATGGCAGACTTGGTAGTGAGGGCCATGTCTGTCTGTTGCCTGTCGCCTGTTGCCTGTTGCTGTCTCATCATCATCTAGATGTAGTATTATATGCAGAGACGGTATCGGGCGAGCTCCCGTGCATCTGCGTCTCTATCTGCGGGGTTGATACCACGACTCCAGATAATGAACCACGTAGCAGCATCCTTTGTCTTTGTCTTACGTACTATCGTCCCAGTCTTTTGCCTTCGCTGTCGAATCCGTCCCCGCAGAGGCATCGGTCGTGCACCCGGCCGTGACTTCGTATCAGCGCAGTCGGATCTAGATCCTACGGAGTACTTGAGAGTGTCTCAAGACAAGTAAACATGTAGAGCCTTACTGACGCTGTGCTACCCACTTGGAGATTAGAGACCAGACGAAATGACCAAAGAATTCATTGTCGGTGCCTCGGGGGGCGTAACCCAAGTCCTAATCGGTATATCCCCTTCACCATTTGAAGGACTAGCTAACGAATAGGCCAACCATTCGACATTATCAAAGTACGGATGCAGACTCAGGCCAGCAGGAATGCATTCCATGTTGCCCGGCAGATCTACGTCCATGAAGGCGTCCTCGCTTTCTACAGAGTACCTCCCCCATCTTACCCTGGTACTAGTACTAGTAATGCTGACCAGCAGGGCACCCTCCCGCCACTTCTTGGAGTCGGGGCTTGCGTACGTCTACCAAATATTCTTCATGATGATGCTAATTCTGTAGATCAGCATCGTCTACTCAACCTTCCACACCGTCGCCGAATCCCTCAAATCCCACTATCCCTCGCAATCACAGTCCCTCACCCCAGCCCAGACATACCTCGCCGGTGGCATAGCCGGCCTAGCAAATAGTGTTATTTCTGGACCCACGGAACATGTTCGAATCAGATTGCAGACTCAAACACAGTCCCATCCTAATCCTCCCCATCAGTCCCCTGCAAACATCAAGGTACAACCCGGTCATGGAGTGCTGGCAACTCTCCGCCAGATCCACGCCCAGGCGGGTGTAGCAGGGCTGTATAGGGGCCAGGTGCCTACTATGCTTCGCGAGTTTGGGAGTTATGGGGTTTGGTTTTCTGTATATGAGTATCTTCTTCGCTATACTTCCCGTGGTCCGGGCAAGGGAGAGGACCAGGGCCAGGTCAAGCCCCAAGCATGGAAGATAGCTGTATGCGGAGCAGTCACAGGAATGGTCCTCTGGGTAGTGAATTATCCGATGGACGTGGTGAAGAGTAAAATGCAGGCTGATGGGTTTGGGCCAGAGCAGAGGTATTCTGGGATGAGGGATGTGATTGCGCAGACGTGGAGGGCTGAAGAGTTCAGGGGGTTCTGGAGGGGCGTTGGAATTGCTGTTGGACGGGCGGCGCCTGTTGCTGGTGGGACTTTTGTTGTGTATGTTCCATCTTTCTCTGGTTCTGGTGGTGATGCTGACGATGTAGGGTTGAGATGGTGCGGGATATTCTTTGACTCAGATAGAACAATACAACAGCTTATATATCCATAGCTATACCTAGTCCCTGATAATAGCTAAACAGAATTCGAGTTATCCTTGCAGCTCCACGCTCCCTCTCCTCCACTCTCACGATAACTGTCCACCACGCCAACAACGCTCCCATACGTCCCGCCAACCATACAGAACGTGCCAATGACAACAACAAAGACGCTCCAGCATACCATGACAATCCATTTCCAGTCCCTCACTGAATTCCTAGGCGTCTTCCAGTTATCGTATAGCCACATGCACCCCATCGGCTGGAACGAGAGAAGAGTCCCTAGCAGCGCACCCACCAGCGAGACAAGACTATCAAAGACCGGAATCGCAGAGGCAATGATATACGCCGTGGCCGTGATTCCAAACGTGCACGATAGCCAGGTTATCCAGTGGACGGGGGAGTTCGAAGCCAGATGGCGGCTTCCTCGGAGGATGCGCACGAAGAGGACTTTTGCTGAGACCTGCACAACAATCAGCTTCTACCACAGGTAAAGGACAGGGAGGGAGGAGTACGTGAATAGGCAACACCGTCGACACAATCAACCCCCACAGCGCAAACCCATATGCAACCTTCTTGACCACATCCCCTGCACTGCCCAGTGCAGGACTCGCAACGTAGCTCCCGCAGTAATAGTACATCACCGTCCCGATCGTAATATAAATCGCCGTGACACTTCCCTGGCAAATCAGCAGCGACCGCGTATACAACCCCGGGTCCCGCATCTCAGACACAATCGCAAAGAACGCGGGCGTGCCGCAGTACGCGAAGATCAGGGACGCCACGGCCGTGATCCCTTCAGTGAATGACGGGTTTCCGATCACTTTGAAGTCTGAGACCCAGGGGCCGGGGGTCTGTGGAGCGGAAGAGGGACGGTCTTGGATTCCGACGGCGATGGTTACGATGAAGACTGTTTTCTTGTCAGACTTGTTTGGTATAAAAGGTGGGAGGACATACTGGCAGTAAGGATGCAGAATAGACCAAGCCATGCAAGAGAGCCGATTTTCGCTAGAGTGCGTACGCTGCCGAAGAGGAAGCCCGTAATGGCAGCAACAGCCACAAAGACTGCAGTGCATGTCGCATGCGTCGAGACGGCATTGAGTGCGATCGAGATACTCAGCATGCCGGAGCCGGCGACAAATATCCAATCTATCATCATTAGCTCATGCTTGACACAGGGGCCAAGCAGGGAGGATACATAGTCCAAAAACAACCCCAAAGAAGCCCTTGCCGACCTTCCCAAACATGAGGCCGCCAGCATCAGCAATAGAATACACCTCTCGATGCCTGATTTTAAACACTCCAATCATGTAGTCACTCCACGTCGTGATGCACGCAATAACAATTAGACAGATCAAGCCCGGAACAAGACCTAGCGTGTCAAACGCAGACGGAATCGAGAGAACACCGAGGCCAATCTGCGTCTTCATCATTAGGGCTACGGTGCCCAGCCAGCCTACCTACACCGCACGTTAGCCGTCGCCTATCTAAGTAGACACGTAGAGCAAGTACATCACGATAATTCGGGCCATCCTCGGATAACTCGCCAAAGACGTCGTCGTGGTTCGTTGTCGGTGCAGTGGCAGTACCAGGATGGGACTGGATCTCGCCCAGCATAGAAGGGACCTGGACGAGGTCTTTGTCTTTGCCTTCGTGTTCAAGCTTCATTTCGGGGGTTTGGCTTTCGAGGGCAGACATTCTGCATGTAGTGAACTGGATGATAGGGATAATGCTGAAAAGGGGAATGGATGGGGTGGCGCTGGGATGGACGTCTGACTTATACCACTAGGGCAGACTAACCAACTACGTATACAATACAGAGTAGACCAGGTGTTATCTCGCAGGCCCTATGTTAGAGTTGCACTTGGCACCCTCTTTCTCTCTGCACAGCGGTCAACGGCGGGAAACTAACGGGAAACTACCGTATGGACTACTCCTCTGATGAAACAACTGAGGTCATCGCGCTGCTGCTTATCTACTTACGTTAGTATCTAGTATCTATTCAGCCACCGGGAGGGCTGCCGTGCGGGATTTATCACCGGCAGTCCAGCCGTGTGGGGGATCAGCTCTGGAGACGGAACGGAAACGGGGGACGGGGCTGGGGCTGGGGATGGGATGGGGTATACCTGTACGGGGTAGCAGTGGAAACAACTCCTCGTGGAGACTGTGTGGTCTGGGGCTATGCAGGTGTCCATAGACGTCATTAGAGGATCAGTCCTGTTGTAAGTAACTGGTCTGTATACCCAATGACCATAGATGAGAAAGACCGAAGATTAGCAGAGCCAATTGAGTCGAGCAGGGCGTTTAGATAGCGTATGGCAAGCCTTGACAGATAACCAGAATCCTTGCTGACAATCGACTTTCATGAGACCATGACCTTCATGCCAGTCGATGAAGAGTTGTGTATGAAACGCTTCAGATCTCGACTTGAACCGTGGCCATAGCAAACATCAAGACCACCAGAAGGAATCCGGGACTCAAAGAAGGATAAAATACCTTTAATGAGACTTGAAGGTACTCGGGAGCATTTCCGTCTTGGTAACGGCCATATCTGCCAGGGATAGATAACTCAGTGAAACTCGGCCGGCCTGCCGAGGATCTACTTACAATTGAGGAGATCGGCAGGCTCTAGGCTGCACTAGTCATAGCAAGGCTATCTTCCACTGCTCATCGATACTGTGGATCTGGGGAATGGAACCGCAGACTGGGCATGATGTTGGGCTGCGGAGTTGCGCCGAACTTTATACGTTATCTTCTTGGATACTGACTCTCTATGCACCTCGGAGGCTGGGATATCAGGTACAGGTAACCAAGCAGTCTTGTACTATTGGATATCTTAGTGTGGATGTTCAGCCATATATCTGGTCCTCACTTGCAATACGAACTCAACCAGTGTTTCTAAGTGGGCACTATAGTTTCTGGCTGTCAAAAAATTCGGCAACACAGCATAGTTTAAATGAGCAAGACATGGCACGCTACACAGTCTCTTGGAAGGCATAATTTTCTACTAAGAATTTAGAGGGGGAGTATTTACTGTATTGCTTCAATGTCATTCCGTTGATCACCAAATTTCATTCTCAGTAACAGCATGCGCAACCCAGTCTACATCCCCCGTATCAATTGACTCCGCCACAGCCATAATTTCTGCCGTCGTCAATGCATCATTCAAGCTCGGGAGGTCAGGAACCCTATCGCCAGTGGGAAGTGGAGAAGGCAATTCAATAGCTAGCTGCTTCCCCGGGTCAGGCTGCCTATCTGGAGCGAGTTGATACAGTAGAGCGCTCATCTGCTCGATTTCGGCCTTTCGGTACCGCGCAATGAGATTCCCCCGCGTGATCATGTCGTCGAGGATTTGGTAGCTTTTTTGGAGCCATGGCCGGCGGCTGTCGAGGAGGGAAAAGTCGATTGCGGGGGCCATCAGGAGGACTATGCTGGAGATGAAGGTGGATTCGAGGTCGAAGGGGAGGAAGCTGTCTGCGAGGCGTTAGCTGTTGCTTATCAGAGGAGGTCAACATACCAAGAAGGCTCTGTTCGTATAGACAGTTGAGGATGCTGAGCTGCTGTTGGGCAGAGTCAATGCACACCTGCAGCAGTCGAAGCACATTCGCTGACGAGTTCAACGTTTCAAGACAGGTATCTGCACATTGAAGCCGCAGTTTCAAAAAGCATAACATAACCGGCCGCGTTGCGAGGACAATACACTTTATCGTTAGCATAGTCTTTACAAGTTTGACTAACTCACCTGATGATAGAGTAGATGTAGGTGAGCAGCCATCCTGGACACGCCACTGATGGTAGATTGATCCAGCTGCAAGTCAAACGATCTCTGCAGGTCATCAGCCAGGTCGGTGGTGTTGGCCAACGCTGCTTTGGTTCTCAAAAGGAACTTTCGATTCAGTCGTCCATCCATTCCATAGACACCTAATCATTAGACGGTTCCTACTCAAAAGGGGAATACGTACTGCTGTTGATCTCTGCGATAATCTGACACATCCGGATCTGCATGCCCAGAGCAACCACCTTTTGAGGAGACCCAGGGAAAATCGGGAGTTGCTGGTACATCTGACTGTCCTGAATTGACTGCGGCAGCCCCATCAAAGAAGTCATTTGGCGGTCCAGTACGTAGATCGTCCACCATATTTTGCGGAATCGCTGAACAGCGGCTTCTCCGAGATACTGCACTGGCATGTCGGTATGCATGCCTTGGGCAAGAGCGATTCTCATTGCTTGGCCAATCTGTACAATTAGCCTAGAAACTAAATTGGTTGAGGGACATACGTAATTATATGCTGAGTTGCGAAAGTCCAGCGATTGGAGGTATAATGCAATGCAGCACAGGATCTCTGTCGCGATGGCGGGCTCTCTCGCTAGTTGTGTTGGGTCTGGCAGCAGTTGAAGTGCTCTGGTGAAGAACTCGCAGCCTTGAGGACGAGTATCCCGATTTCGCTGGACTACCAGCGCTTTTCCAAGAGCGACGATAACCAGATAGTGGATATACCACAGCCCATCGGTTGCCATTTGTCCTTGAGGATCCTCATAAAACGAATATAGTCCACCCATAAATGTCCCCTCATCAAACAGATGGTATAACTGTCCGGCATGGAACTTGACCGCGTTGATGAGGTATATCGAGTAATCCAGAGTCGGAACTGCAGGCGCTTCTCGATGGCATGTTGTTCGTGACCCGTCCCATCCCAGATCGTATGTCGAGCCTTCGAATATCAGACTGTCGGTTGCAAGGTAAGAGTTGTATAGGTGTTCGTGAATCATGCTTAATATTCTTCGAGCAAACGACCAGTTAGAGGACGTCCCCATGTAGACTGTTGGTCAGCTTCTTTGTCACTGTCCTGCTTGATAGACTTACAAGTGCGGCCAGTTGCAGCAGTTGTAAATGCGGATGGGCCAGTAGATAGTGGATTGGTGAGGCCTGCCTCTGCAGGGCTCTGGTTGAAGTCGCTTTGATTATCGTCTCCGCCTATATTGTCAGCACAATCTATCAAGTCAAAGAGACGTACCGTCATCAGGCCTTGTCCGCTCTTGTTCATTAAAGCTATGCGGACTGCTCAGATCAACATCATCTCGTTCCAACAATGCCACCCTCCGCTGAAGGTCCTCGAGGAATCTGTACGGTCAGATCCGAGTCAATATAGATAGAATGTACACACCCTCTCGTGACGAGGACTTTTTGATCTCGATCATCAAAGACGCATGTCAATTTTCGCTTATGGCAAGTTGTGCATGGCTGGAATCCAGAGCACTTGATCTTCTGCTTGCGGCACCGCTGGCATCTACAGACACCTCAGTAAAGTCAATGAAAGGTAAATGGTGCGCATACGCATTCGACGAGCGCTTCCTGACGCCGTTTTCTTTATGTGATGTTTCCATTGTATATTGTCTGTAGAGATTGATGATATATCATGCAACGCAACGCAAGGGCCATGATATCCGACATATTCGACTGTGGGAAACGGACTGTCTCCGAAATGCGGGGGAGAGATAGCAAGCAGTGGGGCCCGTAAGCGCTATCTTATCAAGCCTGGACTTGTTGCCCTGATTAGGCATTTTCTAGAGACCATGCAGTAGGCTGTTTGTTGTGCATTTGATAACCACCGGGAGCGTTCCCGGTCTGATATCCAGCCACCGGCTGCCCTCCCGATGTTGTTTCTGGCAGCGATCTTCTTCCCCAGGTTTCATTCCACACGATCATCTTGACGCCAGCGGCCCCAGACTCTCGTATTCAGTCTTGGAATTACCCCACGTTTCGGGCACTTTCCGAGCCGCTGTGTTGACAAGTAGTCTATCAGAGTCGGACAGGGTTGGCATGACCACAAAATCCAATTATGGTGGATAACAGCTTAGAATAGCATCCCGAGAACCACGGTGTACCCGTATGGCTTAGTATAATCCACGCCGCATTCATGGTAATGACTTTGATTATGTATAGGACGAAGTGATGTTGAATACTTCTGGACACGCGAGATCTCAACGCCTCCGACTAATCGGGCTTAGTGTATAGGAGCCTAATGTGTAAGGCAGGCATTGGCTTTTCTGCGCTCCTTCCCTAAAGTTGCCCTCGATCGCTCTTTCCCAGTTAGTATTCCGTACCCCGGCGGCTCTTAAGGAAGGAGCGACCCAGCCCCGCCCCCAAGCCGCTCTTCCCTGGGCGTTGATTGGGGGCATTGCTGCTTCCTTCTGGATTCCATAGCGGGTCGCTCCTTCCTAACAGCCAGCCCCCAATCGCTCTTTCCCGGGGTAGTACCCAAGGGCTCTTGAGGAAAGAGTGACCCAGGGTTCCCTTTAGGGGAGGCACAGCCCGCCCCCAGTTGCTCATTCCTGTGGCCTCCGTCTTGAAAGGTACTTTTAGGCGAAGTACTCTGCGTAGCTCATTGCCTCTACATGCAAGCCAGGGCTGCTGCTCGCTACCTAGATATCCCAACTTGGGGTGCAATTCAATTCGACTCGCAATTATATTCAAAAACTGAAATCATACAAGAAACCGAACTTCCTCTGCCAGGTGGCCTATTCATATGCCAGCCCTATCACTTCACAGACAAGGAAAGGCAAGGTATCGTATCTGTTCACCCCCTCGCTGGAGGTTGTGAGAGAAGCTCCTTAGCATACGCTGCAGCCGTAGCTGCAGCATAGGCCTGCCATCTATCATTCTTGTGTCCGTCTGCATAGTCACTAACACCTCGAATGGTCAATGACGGAAGGTCGGTTACCCCCAGCCCAGCGCCCTCCATCTCTACACACTTGGCCCCCAGCCCATCCTTCAAGCGCTCCCGAGTCACTCCATCTTTGACAACCCAATTGGAGGAAGCAATCTTCCCGTAATGAACCACGGGCCTGGGATCCCTTCTAGCTTGACGTCGGATGATTCCTCTCGGGTCACATTGTCGGCAGTCACCACTACCTTGGTGGTAACAGTTACTCTGGAATAGTCGATCATTCTCGGCGCCCTGGTAGATGTAACCAGCGCGCACCATATTCGGGGATCTCCTGCCTATATCGTTGATGATGGCAGAAATCGAGCTGCCGCGACGCGTATGGGTTGTTCGTAAGGTGTTGACCATATTCATAGCCAAACTCGATGGCCGCACTAGCCCTAATCTTCCTCTTGGCTCAACCTGCATAGTCCTCGAATTTAAACCAAACTCTTGCACGCCATCCTGCCCAATGATGACATCTCCTAGTCGTATATCGTTCTTCTTACCCGGAATTCCACCACCAATGCCCACGAGCAGGGCGAGGCGGACGTTGGGAAAATCATACTTCAGCTGCATGCCTGCCACCGCCGCACCATTATTCCCGGTCCTCGGCAGCGTGAGTATAACGACGTTGAAAGTCCCCATGCGCCCGAGCGTGTAGTTCTGATATGCGGGGTTCCCTCCAGCCATGCGAAGACTAGGATGTCTCTGGTCGAGCAGGGCCTGAACAGGAGCTGACTCGATTCCCATAGGGCAAATTATTGCGATTGTGTAGTCGTTGCGAGTAAATGCGGATGGGGCATTCGCTGCTCCAGTGCTGGTGCTAGGCCGCTGGACTGGACGAGTTGGAGCCTGTGCCGTAGTGGCCTTAGGTCCTTTCTTGAAGAAACCGAATCCCATGATTTATGATGTTGAGGAAAGTTGAAGAGACGAAAATAAAAAATATGATGAAAAATTCGAAACTCTGCCAGCAGAGACCAATACCGAATCAGAAGAAAAATTAAGCAGGAAGAAAACGTAAGAAAATGCCGTGTGAATGATTCTTGATGTTCAGAGGCAGTGTAAGTTTATATACCCGATAGCTCAGCCTCAGCCTCAGGGTCTACATATCTAGCCGCCAGCTCAGATAAAGTTGCTTTTTTGTAGTTAAACGCCAGATCATCGCGCGTCCCTCATCTCAAATTAACTGGTTACCAGCAAACAAGTGAAGAACAGATGTTCGGCGCTTACGGTAGTTACTGCTGGATCTATTTCCATTAGTGGAGCCAGCACCATGGATGCGGGTCTGAGTCCAGCGATATTGGCGATATTCAGCATCGTGCAGAAAAGCGACTCGCCTTTGTCAATAAGGTTTGGCCTTGAATCCTTCATAACCTTCGGGAAGAATGTATTGGATGGTCAGTACGGTAGACCAAGATCCAGCAGACAGGGCGCGAAGGGAAACGAATCATATAGTCATAATGCTAGAGCTAGCCGAGTCATAACATCAAAGATATATACATGCATGCGGGCTATATCTACCACCAATAGAATGGGATATTACACAAATGGCTAAGTCAAGCCGTATTTACAGCTTAGCAAGAAGCTTGTTGCCCTTGGACAGGAGGACTGCTGCGTCGTCAACAAGCTCGTCGACAATCGCCTTGGCGGACTTCTTCTCGTTAACTACGGCGGCAACCTTGCCCATCAGGTAGGGACGCGCGTTGTCGAGGTACTCGTCGTCGACGTCGTCGGGGATGTTCTCCATGTCGTGCTCGACAGGGATGACACCTTTGGAAGTGAGCTGTTTGATTTCTTCTTGGCGGTTGTTCTCCCAGTTGAGGATGTAGTCGTTCTTGCGAACGCGCAGAGGGCGACCCTACAAAGTTAGTTGAGATCATAGACGAATTGAGAAAAGGACGTACGGTGAAGATGATTGTGCGGATGTTGTCCTCAAAGCCAGCTGTGCGGACAGCTTCCTGGTGAGCCTTGGGAGCACCCGCCTCCTCGGCAAGAATGAAACGAGTACCAACCCAAACGCCAGAAGCACCAAGCATGAGGGAAGCAGCAAGAGAGTTTCCGTTGAAGAGACCACCGGCAGCAACAACCTGCACGGGCTTTTTGGTGAAAGAGCTGATCTTGCCTTCGCAAAGCTTGGCAACGGTGGGAATAAGAACCGTCGTGGGGACATCACCAGTGTGACCACCACCCTCGCCACCCTGAGCGCAAATGATATCCGCACCGATGTCAATAGCCTTTTGCACATGCTTGGGGTGGCCAATCATGTTCATGTACAGGATTCCATGCTGGTGAAGCTTGTCGACAACGGCCTTGGGAGGGACACCGACGGCGGAGACGAACAGCTTGGCGCCGCTCTCGATGATGATGTCGACGAGTTCGTTGAGCTTGCCCTTTGTGTAGTCGTAGCTACATTATTAGACCTTGTTCCCAATACATCAATCCAGCGAGCTTACTTTGTCTTGCGCGCACTTCCACCAACCTGAGGAATCAAGAGATCGACACCAAATGGAGCGTTCTTGTCCTTCAAGTAGCTCTTCAGCTCGGCAACCTGCTCACGGAGCATCTCAGGAGTGTATCCGACACCACCAATAACACCGAGACCACCGGCATTGGTGACCGCAGCAGCCAGCTTAGGTCCAGCAGCCACGTTCATTCCTGCCAGCAGGACGGGGTGGTTGATCTGGAGCAGATCGGTAAGAGTGGTCTTGATTTTCTCTGTAGCACATGTTAGCAAAAGGGCCGCTTCTGCAGATGCAACGCAGTGGAACGTACGAGGAGATGCCATGGTGGAGTGTGAAGATAGGAAAACTGGTATATGTTCAGAGATGAGAGTAGAATAGGAAAAGAGGAGTAAGATAAAGCAGATCAGAACAGATATAACTGCCGAAGAGCAGGAGACGCTCAGGCAACCGAGGTGGAGACGAGACAGCGACTTGACAAGTGCCTCGGCTCATCAGGATATGGGGTAAGTCACGTGGGACATCAAGTGGGGTGACGTTTTTGCCTTGGAGCCTTTTATAGTCACGTGCTATTCGCATTTTGATGACATGACGTATCTGACTGCATATAATCGTCGAGACACGATTCAAGATGCGAGGAGTGTCAGCAGGAAGATGGCAAGCTAATGCTATCGCATTGAACCCAGTCATTCGCGCACGTTTGTCCCCAGGGGCATACAGTCCAAAGTTGTCGGATAAAAGGTTTTATGGGACCTTGCGGAAGAGGTGAATATCACTTACTGTATGCAAGACACTTCTAATTTCTATAGAGAATCCACTCGTGGTATGATATGATGCTGTCTTGGGAGGAAGCCGTTTTGGATGCGAATGTGGAGCACTGATTTTTTATCATAGAACGTCAATGTCTGTTCTCCCGTCGCAATGACCCGCTGAAGCTTGTGTCTGCTCGGCAGTTCAGCAGCAGCCCGTCAACGTCTTTACATGTTACTATGGACGCTATCAAGCCGTCTCACAGAGCATTCATTGCTCTAGGGAGCAATGTCGGCGAACGCGTCGAGATGATTGAGAGAGCTTGTCTGGAAATGGACAGAGCCAATATCAAAGTCAAAAGGACGAGCTCTCTTTTCGAGACTGCGCCGATGTACTATCTTGACCAGGAGCCGTTCATGAATGGTGTTTGCGAGGTGCGCTGGATTTCCGTATCTGAATGAACTTATGCTAATCTATACAGGTGGAAACAACTCTAGATCCATTAGAGCTGCTCGATACTCTGCAGTCCATTGAACTCGGACTGGGCAGGAAGAAGTTGATCGACAAGGGACCTAGGTCAATTGACCTCGACATCCTTCTCTACGATCACCAAGTCTTCACTGATGACCGTCTCAATATCCCTCACAAGCTAATGCTTGAACGGGACTTTGTCCTCCGACCTCTAAGCCAGTACGTTGCCCAACCACTCTATCGAATGCTTGATATCTAACACATTCAGACTGATTCCTAACGAAATCCCTCCCCACCAAACCAACGAAACAACTTATCAGGAGCACTTAGCCTCGCTCCCACCACCCTCCCCAAACCCCGTAGCAACAACCTACATCTCCCCGCACTTCCCACCCCTCCGCGCAACAGACCCCCTCCGCAAAACCCATATTATGGCAATCCTAAACCTCACGCCGGACTCATTCTCCGACGGCGGGAAACACTCTACAGACCTGCAAACCCTTACATCCACAATCCACTCCTTCATCGCCTCCGGCGCAACAATCATCGACGTCGGCGGCGAAAGCACCCGGCCGGGCTCTGTCCCCGTCGGCGCAGAGGAAGAACTCCGCCGCGTTATCCCCGCTATAAAGCATATCCGGGCCATGCCCGAAGCCAAGAACATCGCTATTAGCGTGGATACGTACCGCGCTGCTGTTGCGGAGCAAGCCCTCGCTGCGGGCGCGGACATCATCAATGATGTTTCTGCGGGATCCCTGGATCCGGAAATGCTGAGTGTCGTGGCGAAATCCGGAAAGGCAATTGTCCTGATGCATATGCGCGGGAGTCCCAGTACGATGACAAAACTCACAGAATATCCGCATGGTGTTATTCCGGATGTGGGTAGCGAGCTGCTGGAACGGATTGCGGCTGCAGAGGCGGCGGGCATTAGGAGGTGGAGGATGATTCTGGATCCTGGGCTGGGCTTTGCGAAGAATATGCCTGAGGATTTGGAGATCTTGAAGAATCTGGAGACGCTGAGGAGTGGTGTTCCTGGACTGCAGTACTTCCCGTGGTTGATGGGTCCGAGTCGGAAAAGGTTTATTGGCAAGTTGACGGGGATGGATAAAGCTTCTGAACGCACTTGGGGAACTGCGGCGACTGTTACAGCAAGTGTTGCTGGTGGTGCAGATATTGTGAGGGTGCATGATGTTAAGGAGATGTGGCAGGTTGCTAGGGTTGCGGATGCGATATATCGGGGTGTTTCATGAGAACAGACAAGAAAGGTGTAACTCTAATTTTTGTATAGAAAGATAAAAATGTCATCTTCAACAAATGTACAGGAACTTGAAGAATATAAGAGGCCAATCGGTGCATCAATGTGACTCGAATATTTGTACTAATTTGCGGATAAAGAACGGAAGCTGGAATGGCACATGACAGTCAAGCATAGACAGTGCGGTCGTGTGTCGGACACCGTGTCTGCTGCTGCATGAGCCAACGAAAGAAACAACGCCATAAAACACAGGCTGGCTAACGGTCGTCAAGCTGCGGATATCATCGTAGAATAGAAACTCAAGTACTCGTTTAGCTGTTGAGATAGCTGCGTATAGCACCTGTGAACGTGGTCAATATGGGTTCTTTCAAAACCAGGTAGATAATTCACCCTGCAGCTTAGAAGCACCATCACCCATGAGCTGCGTCAAGTTCTCGAGATCGTCACCAGCAGTGATACCGAACCGGCGGACAAAGTCCTTGGCCGCAGTCTCGAGGTCACCGTACGTATCATCAACAGGGGGGTAGTCGTCTTCGGGTCGGCCAAAGTACGAGTTGCTAGAAATGGCCTGGGCGCCATCGAACTGGCGGAGCCGCTCCTTGGCCTCTGACTGCGCAGCGGGGTCGAATCTCTCACGTCCGAAGAACTCGTCCGACGAGATACCCTTTTGAGCACCAAACTTGTTCTTCGTTTGTCGCAGTTCCTCCTCATCCTCAGCAGAGCGCGCAGCGCCAACAGCACCAAAGCCGAGCTTCTTCGGAGCAGGAGCAGTGGGCTTGTTGCTGACGGTCTGGCCAAATCCGAGCCTTCCCATGCCCATTCCGAGGCGTTCCACATCACTGGAGTTCCTCTCGTGCGTAGCTTTTGCGCTGCTAGGGCTGATCGGAGTTGGAGAGGCGATAGCGCTGGCTCCCGCGCTGGGTGCCTTGGCCTTGGCCTCGGCCTCTTCAGCTTCGGCGTCGTAGCCAAGCTTCGCAATCCGCTCGGCCTCCTCCTTGGCCTTTCTCTCGGCCTCGTCGAAATCGATCAATTCAGCCCCGCCAACCTTCTTCGCACCGAGCTTGGGTGCCTTCTTAGCTCCGAGAACACTGCCCTTCTTCGCGGTCGTCGCTCCAGAGGTCTTTCGAGCAGCAGCACTAGCTCTAATGGCAGTGGGTGCCGGCGACGTAGATTCCTTGTCGGATGAAAGGGGCGACTTTGAGCGGGATCCATTCGAGCCTGCATTCAAGAACGGGGAAGCCGTGCGGCTGACAACCGGGGGCGTGCTGGTGCGAGAGGGCGGGTTACTCGGGCGTTTGATCGAGGGCTTGTCCCAGGATGAGAAGAAGTCGTCGTCTTCGGCGGCAGGGGTGCCGGTGCCGTTTGAGGGTGTACCAGCGGGGACATCTGTAATCTCAACCTCCTCAGGGTAGCTGAACGATTAGCGGCGAACGAAAGCCCTCATTATATAAACCTACTCCTGTGCATCCAACGCAGCGCGCCTCTTCAATTCCTCCTTGTACTTGACAGCGGCATTGGAGGTGTATTTGACCTTGACGTCCTTGCTGTTGAGGGCAGCAGATCCTCCGTTCGATTGGAAGTATTTCGTGGCAGACTCATTTCCACCGACCTTCATAACCCGAAGTTGCTCCCATTGCCATTCTAGGGCGGAATTAGTGTCGAGTCCAAGCAATCACAGACGATAAACAACATACGATCGAGGTTTGTGGACCGGACAAACGAGATATGGACACCCAGGTTACGGTGGTTTGCAGAGCAGTCGAGACAGAGGTAGATTCCGAAAGGCACGGACGACCACGTTGGGTTCTTGGAGCCGCAGTCAAAACAGATCTATGTTTCAAGCACGGGGTCAGTCTCGAGAATTGCGGTATATGGAGGGGTCGATGTACCTTGTTTGCGGGCTTTAACTTGAGTTTCTCAAAGATTTTCTGAGACTGGGCCTTGCTGGCACTCATGGCGGCGGTATGCAGGTCACCGGAATAGAAAAATTGAATGAGTGAACGCCTGAAATGAGAGGTCGTGCGAGGAATAGGAGGGAGACTTGAAGGGATCCCCGAAAACAGCCAAGCGGGAGGGCGAACGTGGTCGGAAGGGGTCTGGCGCCTGACTGTATTTTGCAATCTACTGTATTTGCCTCCGGGATAGGCAGAATGTATCAGCAGGTTTTCTCTTCTTCAGTTCGTTTATATATGGATATTAGTCTGTGTACTATAACTTTTCTTCTTGCTTAGTCTTTCTAGTTATACACATCCAGTCAAATAGAAACCTGGCGACGTCCTCAATAGAACTGTCAATTGCGGTATTGCAAATACAAAAGTACGAGCCGTAGCTAGCACGTGACCATCTCCTCATCCCCACATCAGATCGGAGCAGAAGATTCAAGACCAGGAACAGTATCATATTCCAGACGGTAGACAAACGACAAGTTTATTCACCTTTATAGTTGTCGCATTTACCGAGTTGTTCTGCACAAGCGCAATTACGCCACCTCCGTTGACCAGCGGGCCGCCGCAACACTCCTACCAACCGAGTTTGAACCTATACGGAGTATTCAAGCTTTCTTCCGCAACTTCAAAATGAGCCTCACACACCTCCGCCCTTCTCCTCCTCTCCGCCGCCTCGTCCTGTCACAGCCTATCCTCCCCCACACGTTCCAAAACACCTACGCCACACAAAGCGACCTCGGCCGAGGCGCCGGCTCCAGCTCCGCAACAAGACGAAGGAATGTCACCGTACTATCCGACGACGGCCGGTACACATGGGGCGAGTTGAGCGGGCGAGAAAAGGTTGCGCGAGCGACGCAGCAGTCATTCAACTTTGTTGTGGTGCTAGCAGGTGCTGTTTTAACGGTGCGCCCATCCGATTGCAGGAACCAGAACAAGTAGCTGATACGCGACAGGGCGGAGTCTTCACATTACTATACACAGAGGTCTTCTCGCCGAACAGTCGGACGTGGCAGTTTGAGAAGGCTGTTGAGCGCGTGAAGAACGACCCCCGATGTACGAATATCTTGGGTGATCGGAGGGAAATCCAGGCGTTTGGCGAGAATACTTGGAGTCGCTGGGCGAGGAATAGGCCTATTGCGTATGGCCTCTCAAAAGCTTTCCTGCTCAGACGGATAGAAGGCTAATGAATTGAAGTACCACAACAGATACGGATAAACAGGGCCGCGAGCATCTGCGAATGAATTTCCATGTACGTTATGTCTATACGGACTCCAGGACATGCTGACTCGAGGGTTACAGGTTTCCGGGCCACGGAACTCAGGAACTGTCTTTGTACATATGGTGAAACCGCCGAATGAGCATCAGTGGGAGTACAGGCTTCTTGCGCTCGAAGTAAAAGGTTTGTCATGCATTTGTGAATGTGAGGAGAGTGCTAACGCTGCACAGGCTATTCTCGGGTTGTTCTTGAAGAGCGTACTGACCCTCGAGTCGGTGGGGAGGTGAAGATTTTCGGTATTCGGTGGAAGTAGATGCTTCTTGCTATACTGACAACGCGCCCTGTATTATACGGAGGAACAAGAGTTCCAAGTCCATCGGCCAAGCGCCTGTGATATTATAGCTTCTGCACTTTATATCTCTAGAAGCAATGTACATTGTACAATAGCCTTAAATGGCAAAATCATTATTCAGCCTGGCAACAAAAACACACCTATATCCTAGGGCCCTCGATAATTCCCTTTGCCTCCTCAGTCCTCCACCAACTCTTGCCCTCCTCACCCGGGAACGAAAACCGATCCATACTCTCCTCCTTCATCTCAACACTATATCCAGGCTCCATGGGCGTAACATAGTATCCATCCTTAACACTACTCGGGTGCAAGAAATGCTCATGCAAGTGGTCCACGTACTCAAGCACGCTCAGCTTACCACTGACAACCACATAATCAATCGTGCTCAGATGCTGCGTGTACTCCGGCAAGCCGACACCACCAGAGTGCGGTACAATTGGCACGCCGAATTTGCGAGCAAGAAGTAAGATGGCGAGGACTTCGTTCACGCCGCCGACGCGGCATGCGTCTGCTTGCAGGACTGTCAGAGCACCGGCTTGCAGGAGTTGTTTGAAGATGACGCGGTTCTGGCACATTTCGCCAGTGGCGACCCCGATTGGGCCGTAGGGGGTGTTGGAGAGGGCCTTTTTTATTGCGGCGTGGCCGAGGATGTCGTCTGGGGAGGTTGGTTCTTCGATGAACCATGGCTTGAACTCGGCGAGGTTCTGCATCCAGGTAATGGCTTCCGGGACGGACCAGACCTGTACATCATTAGCTCTGCCTCCATATGAATGTCACGATTAAAGGGGATGAGACGTACCTGGTTAGCATCAACCATCAGAATATTCCCCTTATCATACCCAATCGCCTCGCGCGCAATGCTCAATCTCCGTCTATCATCCTCCAAGTTCCCACCAACCTTCAGCTTGAAGTGCTTATACCCCTGCTCAACACTCTGCTTCAGCAACGCCTTCAGCTTCTCCTCTCCATACCCAAGCCACCCAGCACTAGTTGTATAAGCAGGGACAGCCTTGCTCTGCTCCGCCTCCTTGATCCTCTCCTCCTTACCACCCTCCACCTCCTTCAACATCGCAATCGCCTCCTCGGGCGTAATCGCATCGGTGATATACCTGAAATCAATACACCGCACGTACTCCTCAGGCGTCATATCCGCAACGATCCTCCAGACAGGCTTGTTGAGGGTCTTGGCCCACAGATCCCAGAGGGCATTGACAACTGCTCCCAATGCGAGATGGATCACGCCCTTCTCGGGGCCGATCCACCGCAGCTGGCTGTCAGAGACGAGGTAGCGCCAGGTAGCGCCCCAGTTTGAGGTCAATTCGTCAAGGTCTTTTCCTACGACTAGCGGGGCGAGGAGAGAGATTGCTGAGCAGACGATTTCGTTGCCGCGGCCGATTGTGAATGTCTATCCTTAAGATTAGAATCTGAAGATAAATATGGATAGTGTTTCATATTGTATGATGGCTTACCATTCCGTGCCCTGAGTAGGGGGAGTCAGTGTAGAGGATGCAGTAGGCGGAGGAGTAGTCGCCTGCGGCGTTCATGGCATCGGAGCCGGTTTTGTCGAGGGAGGTCTATGCCATATCTCAGTATTGTTCTTTTGAGAAATTAGGTATAAGAACTTACTGGAAACCTCACGTCTCGCGTGATGAAACCTGTGATCTTCACCATTGTGCTGTCTGTTCTATTATGCTTCCATGGCTTCACAGGCTTGGGACGGACGGCCGATGCCGGCGTCGACGATGATGGGCAGATCGACTTCGTCGATGA
>JAXQKN010000101.1:0-71498 GCA_037042525.1 Aspergillus sp. P7301S-1 | reverse complement strand
CTTGCGGCGCTCTAGCTTTGCCTGCTTGGCCGCAGCCTCTGCGCGCATGTCCTCTTCGTCTTCACGCCTGGCTGCTGCTAGGGCTGCGGCTTCTTCACCTTCCACATCGTCCAGGCCCGCCTCCATGTCCGAAGATTCCGAGTAATAGTCATCATAATCGTCTGCATATTCACCCTCATCTTCTTCATCTGTTCCAAGATATTCATCCATCCTCGACCGTTTATTGGCCCTGAATTGACCCTTTCGATCGCCGCCTCGGCTGGGGAGGTTCGCGGTGCCACGGTATACTGGTTCGGCGGGTGACGGCCTAGCGGTACCCTTGTACGAAGGCTCTTCGGTTTCTCGTTTGTTGATAGGCTTGACGTTTCCGAGTTTTCCAGCAGCAGGTAAACTGGAAGAGTTACCGGTTCTCTTCCCTTGCTTGGAATCTTTCTCCTTCGCCTGTGCTTCCATCATTCGTTTCTTACGTTCCATCTTGCTCAACTTCTCCTTCGGCACCGCTTGATGTTTAAACATTCCCACCTGCGTTGGCGCAGTCTGTTGCGCAGCTTTTGCCTTTGCCATGATGTCTGCAAACGATCCCTTGACCGGCGGCTTCGAGGGAACCGATGGCGTTTTTCGAGGAGTGGGCGCATTGCTACCTGTGGAAGGTTTTGTGACTTTGTTGGTAGTGTTTAAACGGCTCGGCAGAGTTGTAGTCGCCGGCTTGTTGGGCGCCGGTTTGTTCGTCGTTTGCAACCCAGGCTTCTGAGTCCGTGCAAGAGGCTCTTCGGCTTTGCGTTTCGTTCCGGTCGGGGCTTCATTTTGTCGCTGAACGGTGACTGGACGAGCTGCGGGTAACGGCCTACGAGTTTCTGGCTTGGAGTTCGACGCTGGGACTGTAGGAGAAGGAGCGGGAGAAGAGGTAGGTATGGTGGCGGGTTTGCCCGTCTCGATGGACGAGAGCACAGAGTCGAGGAACTGGATATGATCAGTGATAATCTTTTGAGAATAGAACGCAAAACACATACACTCATTTCAGCGCGAAAATTTGGATGATCCGAGAACTAGCACGGGGCGAAATCCAGTATTTATGCAAACAGGTTCACCGTCGGTGGTTGGTGCAAACAAGCAACTTCATGACTCCGTCAGTGGACCGGCAAACCAGTAGCTCGATGTTGATAAGCCTATTCACGCCGAGATCAAGGCGCAGAAAGTTGAGAGTAACAGTATGATGACAGGTGGAGATTCGACCGTAAGAATGCGAATGTTGGACATTCACAAGCGGCTGTTCCAGGCTCGTGGAAGATAAAGATCAGTGACAACGTTGCTGTCTTCTAGAGGCATCTAATCACGTGGATGATGCGCCACCCAACTCGCTTACCCGACACTAGCCACGAGCACTAGCCACAGCGCACTTTTCCACTAATTTGGTGATCTTGAACTTTTCGCTTCTTTTCCTTCTTATCCACGACAACAACCACCCGAACTCGACGTTTCAGTCTCCGCCCAACTTGCGGTTAAATCGATTGATTCTCTTGTTCAATACTCAAATCAAACAGTATGTGTTGTCGCGCGCTAGATTTGGAAGATTCGTACTGATCGCAATTCTGCATACAGTTCAAAATGAAGTACCTCGCTGCTTACCTCCTCCTCACCCTCGCCGGCACCGAGGCCCCCTCTGCCTCCGACATCAAGGAGGTCCTCTCCTCCGTCGGTATCGACGCTGAGGAGGATCGCCTCACCAAGCTCCTCTCCGAGCTTGAGGGCAAGGACATCAACGAGGTTCGTTTCAAACACAACTGCGATATATGGACCGTGGACTAACAAATGTCACAGCTGATCGCTGAGGGTTCCAGCAAGCTCGCCTCCGTTCCCTCTGGTGGTGCTGGTGGCGCTGCTGCCCCTGCTGCTGCCGGTGGTGCCGCCGCCGCTGAGGCCCCCGCTGCTGAGAAGGAGGAGGAGAAGGAGGAGTCCGACGAGGACATGGGCTTCGGTCTCTTCGACTAAGCGCATCGCACCCCTCCAGTCAAAAGTGGTCAATTCGTGGGGGACAGTTATGGTTTCTAGGTTCGGTATTGCAAAGAACGCTGCCACTGAACATAGTCAAGCCTGCGCTTCTAGGGCTTGTCTAATGCTGTTACGAATTATGCATATGAGCTGAAAAAGCTGCTAGACAATACAGACCTTCTGCCTCCTCGGATTATGAGTTTCTAAACGAGTATTTGTAAGATGTGTAGACAATATGTAGGTCTTAAACGCGGTATCCGTCGACTATAATAATCCGGCAATATGACTTCAAAAATCACAAGTCTATAGTACTATACGCCCTCCGTAAGAGTCTAGGGAGTCTGGAACAAATCTTAATAGGCTGAACGACGAGCTTTGATCAGGGCTCCATTTTCAATGTATATTACCAAAAGCGGTTAGCGTGGTAGGGCTTGACCCTTCGCTTAGACGAGGTTTCCGCCCACCTCACCCAGAAGCGGTACAGTGAGCCCGCCGAACGTTCAACAGCGACACGCCATCCGACAACCATCGTCCTTTTCGCTTTTCGAGTTTCATTCGAGAAGCGACCTTGAGAGGAACAACCCGCCAAAATGTCTGACGTCGAATACGTGAGTACCCGATGATCATGATTATCTCTGGAAGACGTATACTAACAAATTCTTTAGAACGCCGAGGAGGCTGCCGGTACGTTATGCTCGATCCAATCCATCCCCATACCCAAGATACCCCGTGAACATGCGCTGCGAAGAATCTGTGACTGGAATTTGGCGAGGCTGGAACGTTCGGATATCGTGGAAAGGAGAACATGATGGAATATGAATTTTTGAAGATAGGAAGGGGACGCGCCAAAGCCGCCACAGTCGCAACCGCAGCCAAACCACAGACACCATGATGAATTAGGACAAACACTGACAGGTTTCGACAGAGATCAAGAAGAGAAGACAGTTCCGCAAGTTTACCTACCGCGGTATCGACCTCGACCAGCTCCTCGACCTCTCCTCCGAACAGCTCCGTGATGTCGTTCACGCTCGTGCCCGCAGACGTTTCAACCGCGGTCTGAAGCGCAAGCCCATGGGCTTGATCAAGAAGCTCCGCAAGGCCAAGCAGGAGGCCAAGCCCAACGAGAAGCCCGACCTCGTCAAGACTCACCTCCGTGACATGATCGTCGTTCCCGAGATGATCGGCTCCGTCATTGGTATCTACTCCGGTAAGGAGTTCAACCAGGTCGAGATCAAGCCCGAGATGGTTGGTCACTACTTGGCTGAATTCTCTATCTCTTAGTACGTATACCCTTCTACATGATGATTCAGGGGGAAGGATATTAACGGTCCTACAGCAAGCCCGTCAAGCACGGTCGTCCCGGTATTGGTGCCACCCACTCTTCTCGTTTCATTCCCCTCAAGTAAAGAAGAAAAGCTTTGCTTGTGTGTTGCGTGGAGGATTTGGGCGTACAGGAGAACAAAAATCAAAATACGAGAGGATCGGATGGATACCATGTGCGTTTGATTTGGGTCCATTTGCTTGTATGTCAAGTGCGGGTCAGCTTTTGCATCTCAATACAATGGTCTTGTCGGCATGAATAACGAGTCCTGCACCAACTTCTATCCTTGTGTCTTACGGGGCTGAGGTAGAAGCCTGGCCCTTTCTAGTGTTGAAGGGGCCTAATCTAACGAAATTTATCATATTCTTCAAATGCTCGCCTGCTGCACACGGATCGTAGACAGGTAATCACTCCCAAGGTAACTCTGTATCTCCGCGTTCAATCAGCTTCCAGTAAAGAGCATTTCCAATAATTCCCGGCCACCATCCTCAACGTAGTCCACTCCCTTCTGACCTCATCTCGCATCTCCCTCGGATCCACCCCATGTCTCAAGAACTCTTCATGAACCTCTCCAAAAGCCCTCCTTACCATATCCCTGAATCCAGGAACAGTACAATATTTCGCCTCATTGCCAACCAGCTCCGCCAACAATGCCCAAGCCAGCAAGCCATAATCAAACGCAGCATCCGGGCTTTTGCTCAGGCTCCCGCAATCCTGTTCAGAGTTATCGCTGGATTTGAAGGTGGGAAACTTCAGATCTGGATACTCCTGCGATACCTGCAGCGTGATTCTCGCCAGTGCCCAAGCATGCACAGCGCGGAGGGGATGCGCCTCGTGAACATAGACAACCGGATCAATGCGTAAAAACCGCAACGCGCAGTGTAAGAACGCATGGTTGAGTTGGTCCGGGATCTCTCGCACAATCAGCTCATCGAAAACGGAAACGAAGGGCTGTTTCGTCTTAGGAAGCCGGAACGAGATAAAGCCTTGCATGAGTGTACCGACTGCACCCTCATCCGCGGACGTGAAGCTGGACTTTAAGAGCGAATATGCGGTTTTGGAGACTATCCCTGCAGGGCTCGTTGGTTCGGGCTCTTGCTCGTGATTTGCGTCCTCCTCGGTGCATTTTATACACTGGCAAGTGAAGAAGAATCTCTCTCGGAGTTCTTTCTGGCGAATGCGTTTGGGGAATGTTGTGTCGATGTAGGAGATAAATATTTGTTCGTCTTTTGCGATGGGGCGGACTGCTTTGATGTATAATTCAGCTCCGTCGAAGCCCATCACGGCATTGTAGTCGCAGCTGTGGTTGATTAGTGCTGCGTATGGATGTAGGTACATTCCAACTCTGTCGTAGAGGGCATTTGTCAGGTTGAAGGAGTTCAGATCGAGCTGGAATAGAATTGTTAGATCGATATCAAAAAAGAGTGACCATGCCTTGATGCATTAGCCAACGGACTCATTCACCTTCGCGCCATAGGCAGATAGAACTTCCTTTTCCATGCTTGCCCCCGAATACTCCTTCACAGCCTTCGAGGTGAGAGCAATGCGCTCAAACTGCCCCTTGTTCGCCTCACGTATTTCACGGACATGAGTCTCGAGGGACTGGAACAAATCAAGCTCATCTGGGGTATACGGCTCCTTCTTCGCACCTGTGCGCAACACCATACGCAAAAGCGCCCTAGCATTGATAGGAAGGATCCTAGGCTTGAGATTCTTGTATATCGCACATTCGCGCGAGTGGGCCAGTTTCCAGTCTTTCGCTTGACATGTCTACCAAAGGGTCAATTTTACTGGCCTTTTCAACATCAAACGAGGATTGAAGGCATACCTTATCACAATATCTAACCACCTGACACCCCGTACAGGCCTTCAGTCCAAGTCTAGATCCAGACTCTACCTCAGATTCAAGCTGTCGCTTACCAAAACAACCAGAGCACGTATCTTCGAGTCTCTCCGTGTCTAGAACCGCGACAAATGGACTCCGGATGTGCAGGATGTCGTCGCAGGGTTTAAGGTCCACAGAGACAAAGAGACCTCTCCCTTGGCCGTTTGGAGCCGGAGCTGGGAATGCTTTGGTTTTGACTGATGGGAGAGAAGGGAAATTGGACATTCTCAAATTGTTGTTTTGGTTCTCCTTTTCTCTTTTTGATTGATGTGGTGTTCAAAAGATTGATGTTTAGTCTGCGATTGTTAGTGGGTGGGTTACTGCAATGTATATTTGGCTGTGGGAGGGACGAACTGGATTGTAGGAGCATTCAGTTGACTTCGCCAGCGTCTCCCGATTATCAGAAAAGGTGAATATTGAAATATATGTTGCGTACAGGAAATCGTCAATTTAAGGAAAAGGCGAGTGTAGATGAAGCATATGGTGGAGTATGTAAAAGTGAAATGTTGGTCAAGTTCCGCTCGTCAAAAGATTTCTGCCGATTCTCGAGATTATCAACAAGAATATAAAAACAGCACAAGAACCTTAGATCAATTCTAGATATGTATTGAAAGTCAAGCGGTGGATATAAATAATCACTATACTACAATAAAAAACATACATTGCCAATGCTGCCAATAACTCAGATCAATCAATCAATCATAATATCCAGCTCGTCTTTTATCGCTCACACAGCCTGCCTGTAAGTAAATACCAGCGGAAACAGCAAGCAACTAAATGATATCTCAAACACCACGAAAGTGATGGGAAAGTCACCTCGACGTGTGTCCCAGGTCTTTGATCACCCGTATGGAGCGAAAGGGCTAAACAAGACTAGTCGATCTATAAGAAGAAAGTCACATCCGGTACGCCAAACAAGACGTTTCGGTCTGTAAGCAAAAAGAATAAATAACACCCGGCAATCAGAGTATCCAGAAACTTTTAGTCTTTCGTTTACAAAAGCTTGCCACCGACGAAGTTGGACCAGGTCCGGACTTCAGAGGGGATGCCGTCAGCACGAGGCAGCTTCTGGCTCATGGCCTGAGCGAAGAGCTGGGCAGTCTGGGAACAAGTTAGCTTGTGTTTGGATCTGTGGAGAGGTTGGGGTTTACCTTGGTTTCCATGAAGAGAGGAACACCGAAGTCAACAGCGTTTCGTCGCATAACATAGTCCTCATCGAGAAGGGTCTTGCCGCGGGTCTTGGCAAGGTTGAAGCAGCCACGGATGTCGTACTTCTGGAAGACCTCACGGAGGGCACGCTTGTCCTTCTTGGGGAACTCAATGACCTGAACAGCGGCATTGTCCTTGGTGGCGGACTCAATGTGGTCCTTAACCTCAGGGCTGGCAGCGAAGAACTTGAAGCCCAGGGGCTGGAGGTAGTCGACGATCTGGGCCAGAGCAGGGTTGGTGATATCACCGCCCAGCAGGATACCCTCACCAGGCTCAGGCACGCGGAAGTTCATGGTTGACTGCAGAGAAGCCCAGTAGGCCTCAACGACATCCTTACCGAAGCAAGCAATTTCACCAGTAGAAGCCATCTCGACACCGAGGAAGGGGTCGGCACCGGCAAGACGGGTCCAAGAGAACTGGGGAACCTTGGTAGCAAGGTAGTCACGCTTGACCTCCATGAGATCGACGGGCTCAGGGACGTCACGACCAACAAGAGCCTTGGTTGCAACGTCAATGAAGTTAGTACCAAGAACCTTGCTGACGAAGGGGAAGGAACGAGAAGCACGAAGGTTGCACTCAATGACCTTGAGCTGAGGCGCAGCACCTTCCTGGTCAGCCTTGATGATCTGCATGTTGAAGGGACCAGTGATGTTCCAGGCCTTGGCGACCTTCTCGGCAATTTCCTTGACACGGCTCATGACGGGCTTCTCAAGGGAAGCAGGGGGAAGGACAAGGGTGGCATCACCAGAGTGAACACCAGCAGGCTCAACGTGCTCACTGATGGCGTGGAGCAGAAGCTTGCCGTTGGAGGCAACAGCATCAACGTCGATCTCCTGTGCACCTTCGATGAACTTGGTAATGACAACGGGGTGGTCGGGAGAAACAGCACTAGCGTTCAAGAGCTTCTCCTTGAGCTCGTCGTGGCTGTGGATAACGCTCATGGCAGCACCAGAGAGGACGTAACTGGGACGGACCAGAACAGGGTAACCAACATCCTCAGCGAAACGCTCAGCTTCGGCAACGGAGGTAAGTTCCTTCCAAGCAGGCTGGTCAACACCGATGCTGTCCAAGATCTGAGAGAACTTGTGACGGTCCTCAGCGTTATCAATATCCTTGGGGTTAGTACCAAGAACGTGAGCGCCACCAGTCTCCTGCAGGCGGAGAGCAATGTTCTGAGGAAGCTGGCCACCGACAGAGACAACAACACCGCTAGCAGTTTCGAGCTCGTAAATATCCATGACACGCTCGTAGCTGAGCTCTTCAAAGTAAAGCTTGTCAGCGGTGTCGAAGTCAGTGGAGTAGGTCTCGGGGTTGTAATTGATCATGACAGTCTTCTTGCCCATGCTCCTCAGAGAGAGGGTGGCGTTGACAGCACACCAATCGAACTCGACAGAGCTACCAATACGGTAGACACCACTGCCAAGAATGATCGTGCCGTGGTCATCGAAGGTGACATCGTGGGAAGTAGCGTTGTAGGTAGTGTAGAGGTAGTTGGTGTCGGCAGGGAACTCAGCAGCGAGGGTATCGATCTTCTTGACCCAGGGCCTGATGCCGAATCCCTTACGGCGGGCACGAACATCATCCTCAGAGGCACCGACAAGGTTGGCAATCTGTCTGTCAGAGAATCCAAGCTTCTTGGACTTCAGCATCAATTCCTTGTTGACACCGAAGAGGCTGCCAATCTCCTTGAGCTCGTTGTGGTTGTCAACAATGTTCTGGAGCTTGTACAAGAACCACTTATCGATCTTGGTCAGCTCGTGAACCTTGTCCACAGAGTAGTTCTCGTGAAGCATAGCCTGGCCGACAGCCAACCAGCGGCGGTCAGTAGGGTTCTTCAGGACTTCATCGAGATTCTCAAAGTGGTCACCCTGGAATCCAACGAAGCGAGGGTCGACCTGGCGGATAGCCTTCTGGAACGATTCCTCGAAGGTACGTCCAATAGCCATGACCTCACCAACAGACTTCATAGCACTACCAATGTCACGGTTGACGTGCTGGAACTTGCTCAGATCCCAGCGGGGGATCTTAGTGACAATGTAGTCCAGACTGGGCTCGAAGTTGGCGGTGGTGGTCTTGGTGACAGCGTTGGGAAGCTCGGGAAGGGTGTGGCCCAAACCGATCTTTGCGGCAGTGTAGGCAAGAGGGTATCCAGTGGCCTTGGAAGCCAGAGCCGAGGAACGAGAAAGACGAGCGTTGACCTCAATGACACGGTAGTCAAGACCGTCAGGCTGAAGAGCATATTGGACGTTACATTCACCAACGACACCAAGGTGACGGACAATCTTGATGGCGGCAGTACGGAGCATGTGGTACTCTTCATCAGACAGAGTCTGACTGGGCGCAACAACGATACTGTCACCAGTGTGAATACCGAGGGGATCGAAGTTCTCCATGTTGCAAACTGTGATACAGTTGTTGGAGGCATCACGAACGACTTCGTACTCGACCTCCTTCCAGCCTCGGAGAGACTTCTCAACCAAAATCTGGGGAGAAAGAGTCAAAGAACGAGAGGCCAAGTTCTTGAGCTCCTCGGGGTTGTTCGCAAAGCCGGAACCGAGACCACCCAGGGCGTAGGCGGATCGAACAATGATGGGGTAGCCGACCTCGTTAGCAGCCTTCAGGGCTTCGTCGACAGTGCCAACGGCGATGGACTCGGCGATGGGGATGTTGATCTCGTTCAGGGCCTTGGAGAAAAGGTCACGGTCCTCACTGGTCTCCAGAGTCTTAATGCTGGTTCCGAGAACACGAACTCCGTAGCGCTCAAAGGTACCCATGCGGTTCATCTGCACACCCAGGTTGAGGGCAGTCTGACCACCGAAAGAAAGGAAAATCCCATCGGGACGCTCCCTCTCAATAACGTAAGTCACATATTCCGGAGTCACAGGTAGGTAGTAGACTTCGTCGGCGAGTTTGTGGTCGGTCTGAATCGTCGCAATGTTAGGGTTGATCAAAACCGATTGGACACCGGCTTCCTTGAGAGCTTTGAGGGCTTGGGAACCTGATTTAGAGCAGAATTGTTAGTTGTTGCATTCGGTTAAATGCCGTATTTCTTGCCTGCACTTTACAGTGTCGACTAATCGATTTGCTTCTGCTGACAGAGCTTTCCGTGGGTAAACTTACCAGAGTAATCAAACTCTCCGGCCTGTCCAATACTCAAACCACCACTACCGATGACGAGCACCTTCTTGACGTCGACCAAGTTAGCACCGGGCCTGACAACTCCGCTGGTAAATAAGCTGTCGCCGGTGGTGGAGGACTCGGAAGCCAGGCGGCAGAGAGCGCTAGAGAAGTTGCGCAGCTGCTGAGACCGCCATGGCGAAGGGGTCTTCTGTTGCAATCGGAGAGCCGACGCTGTGGAACGAGGAGTAGACTGAGAGGTAAAGGTGCGCAAGGCCAGCGCAGACCGACGGGATTCGGTGAGGCATCGTTGACGCAGGAGCGAGGACGCAGCCTGCCCGCACCGAGCAGCGAGAACCATTGCGCGGTGCGCTACTTGCGAAGTAGCGAAAATGGGGTAAAGCGAAGAGGAGACAGTTCAATTGAGCTGAAACTACGCTCTATCGTTCGGAGGGAACTCGGCGGCGGAGGTATTCACGCTCACACGACTATAGCTCCGTGGGCTCGGTTTCTTTTTGGCCCGGCCTAAACTAATCCCTAACCGTCGTCCCGCCTTATGCCGCACGCCCAAGACAAAGGGGGAGTCGAGGATAGAAGGAATAGAGGAATTGACTTGATGTGGTGAGTCAAGGGAAGGAAGACGGTGAAGCAGCACCGGAGGCGGAGGGGACAAAAAATTTATGGAGGAAAGGCGGGCGATGAGTCAACGGAACCGGAGGAGACACTCAGAGAGAAACAGGAATAGTGCCAACGAGACGAGATGACTGCTCCCAGAAAGAAGCCTTGAGCTCTCAGGCCGATAAGAACGCCGGTCTGTGGAGAGTCGAAAAAAAGATTGCTCTCCGTACTTCGGCCTCACGAAAAGCCCTCACCTGACCGCCTTCCATTATTGTACCTACGAGGGATATTATTGGTGGATAAGAGTGCCTGAAGGGATACTGTATGCGGACTAGCGCTTCTTATCGGCCCAGAGCAGATCAGTTACTTGAAACTATTCGAAATATCGGTCAAGTGACCCGGACAATGTGTAAAGTGCTTGGATGGGTTGATGATTTCATGGTACGGTTATTCTTTGCTTGGTCTAGATAGATTGATGGTGTTGAAAAGAGGCAAGCTGGCTGCTGCATCAAGATCACGTGGATATATAGCCTCCTCGACTCGATACCGACGAAGTCAGTTCGTGCCACTATCAATTATCTCATCTCACAGCGAAACAAAGAGGGAGAATTGACCTGCCCATCAAACCATGCATCGTGGTAGTACATGCTTAAAGAACGCCCAAGAAACACAAAGACATCGGACAGAACTTTATGTTGACTCGGGTCCTCACTTTGGTACTCAATCAAAAGCATGCTGTTACCCCCCATCAAACAATATTATAAGCCTGAGCTGAAGACAGAGGTGAGATTGGCATACGAACAAATATCATTCTAATACAGGCTTCTAATGGAGACAAAACAGAAAGCTATAGCCATCCTTGACAACCTAACAATACTGCTCCAACCACTCCATCATCTCTCCAATAGTCGGACATTCCAGGAACAACGAGCTCTTGACTTCCAGTCCAAGCTCAGCTCGGAATTTCTCTGAGAGCACAAGTGACATGAGCGAATCGACGCCCAATTGGACAAATGTTGCGTCCGGAGTCAGGGCATCCACACCCTGTCCCGTTTCGTTGGCGATCAGTTGCAAGCATTGACCAACTACTCCAGTAAGTTCCGGCTGAGCGGCAGTGCCGTTCGGAGCTGCTGCATCTGCTTTGCTAGGCGTTTCTTCTACTGGCGATTTGACGCCGTTGGTTGCGGGCTCTGCTGGCTTCGTTTGTTCAGCAGGGCTTGGAGGCTTACTCTGCGGCTGGCCGTTAGGAAGTGATGCGGTTGCCGGTTTAGCTGGCGGCGGAGGCGCAGGCGCAGCCTTCGGCACTGGAGCTGGCTTGGCTGAAGAGCTGGAAGCAGTTACTGAAGTTTTAGATGCTGCTTCTGCCGAGAAGAATCGATCCATGAGTAGACGTGGCACCCGGCGGAACTTGAACTCGCCCACCATGCCGATGATCTGGTTATCTTGAAGGATATACAAATCACCACCGTACATGTTGGCTTCAGGTAAATCAAACATGCGCACGTAACTCTGGTACTGGACACCAGGGTCGAGCTTCTTCAACAATCGGAAACTCCCGTACCCGGGTGTGACAAAAAAGAAGTCGCGAGTATTTGATGCATCACTTCCGTTCATGATAAGACCAGCAAGGTGGGAGACGCTATCGATCCAATGTGGTGGTGTATGCCAGATGCCACGGCGTTCCGAAATGAGCTTGATATCTGCAAACGCCTCATAGTCATGCATAACCACACGCTCCATACCGCGGTAGTGGTCTGCGTAATCGACCACGTTTTTGAAAAGGGCGTATGATAACGCCTTGGACAACTGACTTGCCTGCCTTTCGGCGGCCATGCGCTCTAGTGCCTCGATTCGACCTAGTACTAAGTGTGTCATGCGGTCCCATTCGGTGGTCCAGTTGTCCACATTGGTCTCGAACCGCACAGAGCCGGTAGCATACGCCTCTGCGGCCTTGTTACCTGTTTTTGGATCGACATTGAACCAAGCGAGTGACATTCGTTGTGAGGATAAATCTAGATGGGCATCAAGGTAAAGAGGCTGTGTGCTGTTCTTGGCTGGGTTCGCCACTGTTGCATGCAAGACCTCAAGCTCTCCGACATTCATATAGATCTTTGAACCGGGAGCGAGCTTGTTATAGAGATACTCGCCGACTGTCAACGCCATATCGGTCCAGATTGACTAGGCGTCACCGTCAGTCCAAAGTCCAGTCAAGAAGGGATGAGTCAACTCACAGATGTTGCTACACCACAATTATTCATTCGGTGACCATTAACGGCCTCAAGGAAGTCCGGATTCTGCAAGTCTGAAACGACTTTGAGTGTCGCCGCTCCCTCCCCAATGTTCTCCTCTAGAACATCATGGATCAGGGATGTCCGCAGCCCTGAAGCTGCTACCCTGGCTTGGGGCTGGCTTGAATTCGTCCCGCTATATTTCAAGTTGGCCTTGTCCAGCGTCCAGGTTCCGATATACTGAATCCAGTAGTTGACATCATTCCAGGCATACTTGGGTAGGGTAAGCAGAGAGTATGCCTGTTCATTTGCGCGGAAGTACTCATCCCAGACAGGAGTACAACCAGCCAGGTGTAGGGCAACGAGGCTCTTTGCGAACGAGGCATAATTATCTTCGTTCCGCCGGCAAGACGAGACAACACGAACCTTGGGGATCAGGCTTCGCACAAAACTAGCACAGATGGGATGCGGTCCAACATCAACCCAGACTGTTTTGTCATTGATCACACCAAGATCTTGGGCAGCCTCCAGGGCTCCAGCAAAGTCAACGGACTCGCGTGTGGCTCGTGATAGATAGCCAGCGTTGATCGTCTTACCGTCGAACACCACGCTGCTCAATAATGGCGATAGAATGGGGATACTGGGAGCCTTGAAATGTACCGTTTCTGCAATACGTGCGAGATTGTCCAGCACCGGATCAACCTGCTCAGTGTGGAATGCGAAGGGCACATCTACCGGTACGCACTTGATGCTACCAGCTTCGAGTTTGTGTCGAGCAGCGTCCAAATCAGCTTGAGTCCCCCCGATCACGGTGTCATTAAGAGTATTCACGCATGATATCTCATACTTTCCATCACCTAGCAGCTGCTTGACCTCCGATACAGATGCACGCACCGACAGCATCGCGTGGCTGCCAGATGTACAACATTTCTCAATCAACTGGGCGCGTCGCCCGGCCAGGAAGATAGCATCCGCGGTAGACAACACTCCTGCAATGACCAATGCAGCATATTCTCCTAAGCTATGGCCAATAACCGCGCTAGGCTGGACACCAAGAAGGAGGATCCAAAGCCGGGCCAAGGCAATTTCGATCACGACGATGGCAAGTTGTGTCATGGTTGCAGTTGGATTTTCTCCAACACTGCCATCAATCACGGGTACAATCGAACGGAAACCAAGTCGTTGGACGACGTGATCGAGTTGCAGTACTTCCTCCCGGAAGAAGGGGAATGTCTCGAACAGTTCTCGAGCGATGCCCTGGTAATAAGCACCTTGGCCAGTAAAGGTGAAAGCAATTGCTGGGGCATCTCCTGGAACTGGCCGGACTTGACCGAGTGCTTCTTTCTTACCCGCCTCGCGCAGGGATTCCAGTAGCCCGGAAATGCTTGAGGCCGTGAAAGCGACGCGCAAGGTGTAGTGCATGCGACGGGCACACGTTGTATATGACAGATCCGCCAAATCAGTGTCTGGGTTCTGCTCTAGATATAGCGCTAGATTCGCAATGTTTGCCTGAAGAGACTTCTTTGACTTGGCGGAAATCAAGACTGTGTGAGTCGAGCGTTCTTCCTTCACAACATCCTTCTTACGCTCAGGGGCATCTTCCAACAACACTGTGGTATTGCCACCGTGGGCTCCGAATGAGTTGACCATTGCAATCCGCTTCTTACCCGCTACACGTGGCCATGGCGTGTTTACCTGCGTCAGTCGGACGCGCCGCTGCTCGAGGTCCTTGGGAATTGTTGGGTTGATGATGGTGTGAATGCCAATGTGCGCTGGGATCGTGTTCTTCTGGTACATTAGCAGCACCTTTAGGAACGACGCAATTCCTGCTGCTGCCTCTCCGTGTCCGATATTACTCTTGACCGCACCGAGTTGCAGCAATTGATCAGGACGTCGGGGCGGTGATCGTGGTGCAAATACATCGAGTACGGATTCAGACTCAACCGCGTCTCCAGCTTGGGTTCCAGTCCCATGAAGCTCGATGAAGCTGACGTCTAACGGGTTGATTGCAGCGGCATCAACCACCTGGCGGTAGTTATCCTTCTGGTTCTCTGCATGCGGGTGGGTGATGGATATAGCTTCTGCCGAGTGGTTTGTTGCAGCAGACAATACAACAGCAATGATATTATCGTTGTCTGCCTCCGCATCCTCCAACCGCTTGATCACAACAGATCCAATCCCGTCAGCACGACAGTATCCGTCCGCAGTTTCGTCCCAAACCTTGCACTGCCCAGTTTTGGAGAGGAAGTGGCCGCATCCCAAACCTGCATAGTTGTCCGGATCGGTGATGATGTTCAGCCCACCTGCAAGCGCGGTATCTGCCTCGCCGGCCCAGAGTGCCGAGCATGCAACTTGAACAGCAGCCAATCCACTAGAACACGCAGTATCGATACTGAACGAGGGCCCAGGGAATTTGAAGTAGTAGTTGATGCGCCCATTGCCGAACGCACGCACACCACCTGTGACCGCATAGGTGCCAATATTCTGGGAGGCGTTCAGTTCTCGCCAATCATCACTCGCTTGTCCGTAGTAGGTACCAATGCGCTTAGGGTTTGAAGAGGCCCTTCGACCAGGAACCAGCCCGGCCATTTCGAGGGCTTCATATGCTGTGACGAGTGCTAGTCGCTGCATGGGGTCGGTTTGTTCCGCCTGGCTCTGTCAGCATCTCACACTCACTCTAATTGAACTAGAGGCAAATACTTCTTTCGGAGACATATTGAAAAATCCAGCATCAAACAAACCCGGTTTGTCAACAAAGTTACCATAGGGCGTCGTTGCAGCATTGTCGGTCTTGCCGGTCGGGTCGTAATGCGTCGACAAGTCAAAACGGTCTGCCGGTACAGTTGTGTGAACGTCACGTCCCTGCTCCAAGATCTCCCAGAAGAGCTCCGTGTCGTTACCACCGCCCGGCATACGACAAGCCATGCCAACGATGGCAAGTTTTGACTGAGCGAACGTGCGCGGCTGATGTGTACCATAGTCCTTCAGAGCCCATGGGATCAGGTCCGTCAATGTAATTTCCACATCAGGAAACTCGGCCTTGAAAGCCGCCAGTATGCTCTTGAAGACTATTGAGGTGCGGAAGGTTTGGATGTGACAGCGGCTCGCATTGAAGTCGTGAATACGTGAAAGGATGCCGTCAGTGATGTTATCGAGGTAGATGGTCCCAGTGAGCAATTCTGTGCCAATTGCTTGGAACAGCTCAGTTGCTGTAGTGGCCAAGAAAGGCTGACCAGTATTGGAAGAATGAAGGGAAAGTCGCACGGGGCGAGAGGTCGGGATAACGGACTCGGCGCTGTTGATGACTGTATTGATCGAATCCTCATTATACAAGTGCGAGGCATGGCACAGCCCATCATACACGGGGAGAGCGAAAGACTTGGAATAGCGCAAGAGATGCGAGCCCCTGAAGCAAGCTTGCATCCGCGACGGAGGCCCGCTTACACTAACAGATGTCTTATCAGCAGCACTTATGAAAACCTTCAGGAGCTCAGGGGTGCCCGATTCGGAGTTATATGTTGTCAATTCGTCCTGGATGGCAGATTTGGTCTCTCCGGTCACGACATGAGCCCAGCTCAATAGTGCACCGTCCGCCTGTGGTGCCTCGAGTTTCCGTGATATCTCGCTAACGTATACCCCCAGTCTAAAGGACACTCGAACACACTCAGCACCGTTCTGGACTACGTCCGCAAGGTTGGTGGACAGGGCCACCCCGGCAGCTGCCAACAAACCAATACTCAATCCAGCAAGTGTGGTGTTGTGTTCGAATAGGTCCCATTCACGTGCCTCGGCCTCATAGTGCCTGTATAGACTTGATCAGTTCTGCATTTTGCACTCAACGAAGGGCGCTCATACCCAATAAACATGCCCAGCTCTAGTACAGTCAAGAGCGCACTCTCCATAGCAGCCCCCAGTGGACCTTGGCGGAAGTCACTGAGCTCGGCAAGAGGCAAAAGCGTGTGAAAATGCGGCACAAGCTCCCTCAGCGGCTGTGGAAGTGCAGCTACCTCCTTCTTGAGGACGAGAGTTGACTCCTCGAGGAAAGCCGCCAGTTGACGAAATCTGCGGTCTTTGCTAAGCCGCAGCAGGCAGCGGAACAAGCCCTTGAGGTCATCGTTGGGGAACTCGTTTCCGAAGAAGATTAGGGTTGCGCTATGGGTATTGTCCTTCATTGTCTTGTCTGCTGCTTGTCTCGAGCGTCAAGCTCAAGCGCTCATTACGTTGAAGAGTGGGTAAGCGAGCGGGCGATGTACCGCTGGATGTACCGTTGTACCGACGGGGACTCGTTTTCGCGCAACTATCGAGCGACCTGAAATTCTACCTGGACCTGAGAGGTGACGCATCCGGGGTTTTGATGCTGTTTGCTTCTTCGCTCCTCGAGGCCCAAAAGGCCCGGACGGGAATTTTCGCAATATGTGCTGAAATGAACCCACTCGCCCTTGCATCTTGTGATGATAAGACGCTGTGTAAAAATTGGCCATACGGGGACTTTTGACCAAACGGCTGGTCGAGCCTTTCTGGCGTGAGCTGCTTTGATTTGGGACAAAGTGTTCGGCCATTAATTTCCCTGCAGTGCGTGGTTCAGAGAATATGCCCGAATTAAAACCCTGTCACAAGGCGAGGCGAGACGAGGCAATGGATGGATGAATGGATGAGATGAAATGAGCTGATGCCGAAGAGCAGAACACCATCCGTCCGATATTACAGACTCGATCTCGATGCACACTCCCTTCCTTACTCGGCATCAACTTATGCTAATGCTCAACTCTCAACATGGCGTTCAAGATCCCCTTCGCGCAAGACTTCTGGAATGAGTACCTTTCGGGCAGAGAAAACACGATTCCAACCCTGCCCGTCGTGACCGATGTCACTGATCGAGTCATCCGCGTGCTAGGCGGAAACGCAGGCCCTATGCGGCTGCAAGGAACAAACACATATCTCATGGGAACAGGCAGTTCCCGCATTCTAATCGACACTGGCCAGGTACGTCTCTTGACTGCGCCCCCTTTCCAACCCCGTCCCGAACGGAAGAAGTAATACTCAATACCCAGGGCTTCCCCTCCTGGATTCGGGATATCACGCGCGTCCTCGAAGAGCGCGACATCGAGATCTCCCACGTCCTTCTCACCCACTGGCACGGAGACCACACAGGCGGCGTCCCAGACCTAGTAGCATACAACCCACTCCTCTCGACCAGAATCTACAAGAACCTCCCCGACAGCGGACAGAACAATATTCTCGACGGACAGGTCTTCCGCGTTGAAGGCGCGACGCTCCGCGCCGTGCACACGCCAGGCCATGCAGCAGACCATATGTGTTTCTTCTTCGAGGAAGAAAATGCGCTTTTTACAGGTGATAATGTCCTAGGCCACGGGTACTCCGTTGTTGAGGATCTGGGCCAATATATGGAGAGCATGCAGCTGATGGCGAATCTGCGGTTGCCGCTGGGGTATCCTGCTCACGGGGCCGTTATTACGGACTTGCCTGACAAAATGCGGGAGTATATCAAGCATAGGGAGTTTCGTGTCCAGCAAGTATTTTCGATACTAGAGGAGAACCGCACGAATCCAGTCGCCGGGCTAGGCGGGCGAGGTGGAATGACACTTCATGAAATTATTCATGTTATGTATGGTGATTTGACGGATGAGGTTGAGAAAGCTCTTGCGCCCTTTTTGAGTCAAGTCTTGTGGAAGCTGGCGGAAGATCGGAAGGTTGGGTTTGAGCCTGGGAGTGCGGCGAAGAGGCGCTGGTTTGTTAGTTCCAGGAGGAGGAATTGAGAGATTGTCATATGCTTAGTATTTATCTTGTTTAGCTGAAACTTAATCAAGTTGAAATTCAGAAACAGCAGTCCCCATGGTGGTCTCAACGGGTTCTAGGCCGAAGCCCTAATAAACCTTACATGTACGGAGTAGAGAGATCAAGTACGCTTCTTCTGCTTCTCTGCAATCTCAACCCACTCACTGATCGGACGATGAAGCTGAAAGAACCTTTGGGTAGACCGCCTTACAGCATCCGTACACCGTCTCCAAGACCTATCATAATAACCACTAATCGCGCTCTTAACATCCTCCGCTGAAGCCTCTTTGGCGCCCTCCAAAATCTTCGCCAACTCTATCGCATCAACAAGCGCATGGTTCCCACCCTCGCCTCCGAATATCGGCATAGCGTGCCACGAGTCGCCCACAAAAACAACGCCCTTAGCAAGAGCAGAGTCAACATCTTTCCTCTCCACAGAAACACACCGTGTAAGCCAATTAAACACCCTATGGTTGCGCATTGCGTCCCCATTTAGGAAAAGAGACCACGGCTCGCCTAGATTGCGGCTGTTGATTTCGCTGATCAGGGCCTCGGGAATTATTTTTGCTTCTTCAGAGGTGATGTTGGGATTGTACAGTGGGTCGTCTTTTATGCTGGGCCGCGAATATGTCCAGTCCATGTGCACGGTTGTGGATGTGATGTTGCAGACTGTGAGGGGCGTGTTGAAGCCGTCGCCTACGCCTGCGACGATGGTTGATTCTCCGCTGTGAGGGCGGATTATCTTCTCAAAATCGTCACGACTGAGTATGAAGTCCCCATGATAGACGAGGACAGGGACAATTTCCGGCGTTACGTTTGGTAGGATCAAAGAGCGGACAGTCGAGTGGACGCCGTCAGCTGCAACGAGGAGGGAGCCCTTGTATGAGGCTCCATTCTCGAACTCTGCAGTAATCACATCTGCATCGCCATCTTTCTTAAATGTGAGGTTGACGAGCCGATGGCCGTACCTCACGTCTACCTCCATCTCGCCACAATCTGTAATCCAGCTCCTCAATGCGTTTCTGTTTGCGCGTAGAATCGTTGGCTTCTCCTTTGGCTCTTTCGGCGGCATCATAATAATTGAGCCCGTTTGGTTATTCCGCCAGGACTGGTCAAGCCAGCCCCAGCCGCCGGTGTGGCGGTCTGGCGCCACGCCTCTAGTAAGACTAGAAAGAGGGATGTTTCCGAGTGACTTGAGAAGCAAGTTAAACCCCCAGTCACGGAGAGATATGGCATATCCCTGGCTCCGGGAAGGTGGCGAGGCCTCGAAAACGATACAAGGTATTCCGGCATTGGTGAGGAGTCGGGCCGTTGTAAGGCCGGAGAGACCAGCGCCGATTATGAGAATGGGTGGCATCTTGGTGTTAGGAATTGTGGTGGAAGATGGCGATGTCGCCTTAGGGTTGTATCGGACCAAGGGAACTCGGGAAGGGAACTCGGGGTATTGGATTGTTTATCACAAGATAGGCAAATTGTTAAGGCCCAACGGCGGGTTTGTGTTTCGGATCTTAAGAGCCTTTTGCATATTGGTAAGGATTGCGATAGTCATATTAATGATCCGGGGAGCTCAGAGTGTTTTCAAAGTGAGGCCGTGGCAGGAGTAAGGGTCGTGAACCGAAACCTGTGTCGGGATACCACTGGTTCGCGTGCAGTGGAACTATCTGATAGCTTCATTGATTGATCTTGAGGACAGGGGATAAATTGGCTCAATCCACAAGTAGTGTTACATGAAGCCGAACCATGGTGTAACAGGAAACCTTGTTAGATTCGATAAGCTGACGGTAAGGCGACATAAACAGAACTCCCGATGCATGCAGCGTTAATCGGCGATTCCCACTCTGCCATTCAGGCGAGACCACGGCCCTTTTGAGCGCTTATCAGTCCGGTTGAATCTCGCGGCAGACCTGGTGGAACGAGCTTCATGCGCCCATATGTCGTTGTCCTTGTGGTTCTCACTCTGCCCATCCTCAAGAGCTTCCTCCAGATCCTGGTCTAGCAGATTATATACTTTCTGTAGTTCGACCTGGGCTTGGTCCACGTGCTCATTACTATCCTCGACCTTCTGCTCCACGTACTCCTTTTCGCTGGAACCAGCCGCTGCGGAAGCGAACGCCCAGGCTTCAGCCTTATTGAGAATCGGGTCATGTTTGGCAAGATCCGCTTGGTTGGTGGAGTTGCGAGAGTTTAGTGCCGCTGCTGCGTGCTTGAAGCGAGGTTGTCGCGCAAGTATTGGATATTCAGGAAGCAGATGACTCTCATCACTCATTCTATCGAGCATCCGTAAGATGGTGCTTTTCTCCTTGGCGAGCATGCCGGACAAAAAGAATTTCTGCAGAGCCAGAGACCGCTGGGCTTTGGAAATCGGGTAAAGAACATCACTAGCATATGATAAAACTTCCAGCGGTTCAATAGGTAACGCGTCCTCTGCAGGGGGTGTCTGAAGGTCCGAAGGTCGCTTTGGGGACTTTGCAGATGCAGTTGACACGGGCTGACAAGCGCGAGCAGCTGCTTCCAACAACTGTTGGCGTGTTTCTGTATAGATAGTATACTGTTTCACGATCCGCGTTCGCTGTTCTTCAAGAATACGAGCGGATTCCTCGATCTCTTCGGTAGGTAATTCTTCAACTGGGGCTTCCTCATTGTTGCCACTGCCAACCAACTTCTCCTCTACCCAGTGTACAAGCTCATCTCGGGTTTGTTGAAGGGCAACAACTTTCACAGCCGGTGCGGGGTCTTTCGTCCAGCGATCCTCAGATACTGCTCTTTTTTTCAGCTCTTCGTATAGCCCTTTCTCCCGGTCGAGTTGCGATTTAGCACGGATGACCGCTTTTTCCAAAGTATGCACTAATTCCTGAATGTCACCACCTGCTGCACTGTTATCTTGACCTTCGTCTCCGAATGATTCAGGCAGTGCGACTTGGTTTCGACCTTCTTGGTTCTCGAAGTGTTCCGGTCGAGGAGTATCACGGTTTCGTAGTTCCTGGAGATGATGCTCAAATACTTGGAGCTTCGCATGCCGGCGTCGATCTCGGACGAGCCGAAGGTAAGCCTGCAACTCAAGCGAGCTATCAGGCGTTTTCGCCGCACTTAATTCCTTGGACGGTTCCGCACATAACTTTTCAGAGACCAATTGCTGCTTTTTCCTGGCAGCCAAATTCGCTTGTAAGGCCTCCAAGTATTCCCTTCTCAGTCCCGTAAACTCCACGGGGATTCGCTTCACGTCCGAAACTGCATTATCCGACACGCATAATGAAAGGTGGGAGTGGCTGTGATAATCCGGGTGTTCGAGATCATTATCGACGAAATTTACCTGCGAGCGCAGGTGACTTGTCAGAGCTTGTCGTATCCGAAGAGCCTCCTGTCGAGTCTTGATGTAAGGAGAGAGGGGCTTCGCGAAGGGAGGAATGTCGGAGGTCGGAGCTGTTGCAAGCTCATTTCGGCGGGCCATGAGGGGCAGGAAGGGGTAGAAAGCGCTAATAAGCTCCAGAAGCTCTAGCTTGAGCTCTGACACAAGACGCACTCAACCTGAAACCCAAGTATGCTGCTCCATCACTGTCATCATCTTTCTGCTGGTGGTTGTTTGTTGACCGTAGATCAATTACCTAAGCAGGCTGATGTCGTTCACGTGATGGCTTCTACATGCCCTCTTCTACTCCGTACAACTGCCAAAAATCGATCATATTCAAATATTGTCTTATTCTGGAATCTGATATCATTTGACGAGCTGCAGTGGGGAATGCATGGCCAATAAGTGAAAGTGCGCTGACGAAAGCCATTTTGCGGCGCATCCTTGGACATTGCACAATATTCTTAACATGGCAGTGTTTCTGATACGCGGAATAAAGTGCGTCAAAGATTATGCGTCGCCTGCATAAGAGGATGATGGCAATGCAGCATCCTTGATAATCTGTTGCTTTATTGCGATCTAACTACGGAGTATGGAGCCTACCATCACCAACAAATCGCTTTCTCGGGATGCAATATACGAAGGGGTTCCGACAATCAGAAGTATCTGCTTATTCCGTCCAATTCCGGCTATGATTAGTTCATTTTAGAGTATAGGACAAACAAAGATGCCCAGTACATATTGCTGACAGGTCTTATGCATTCTCTTTGTTGTGCCTAGTCGTAGTCGTCTCTGGTATGCGTCCAGGTTTCAGACTGGACTTCTCATCAAGGGGTTATTTACAAACCATCATGATTTATTATTATCATCCCTCTGCTCATCTCGCTCCTTGAGACGCCAAATCAGACCGAGCTACTCACTTTTTGTCCACTATTTCCATCTGCGGCTTCAAGATGTCTCCAGAATCGCTCCAGGGTACTCTCTCATCCCCCAGAACCCGGCCTCGTGCAGCGACGGAGAGAGTGCAACCAGCGAAAACAGCTGCTCTATCGTCTTGTCATCCCATCGATACAAGCCCAATGGCTCGAAGCCCGGACGCAGGAACCCGGGCTGAAACTAGAGAGCAGATGCGCGCAAGAGCAACATCTGGTAAGACTCCTAATTCATCCAATTGACCGTTAATCTGACAATGGACAGGACCCCTACGACAACCGAAACCACTCTCTCCGTCCGACATCCACCTCATACTAGAGCAGGAGCAGGAAGCAATGGTGGGTTCAACCCAACCTGTGTTCAGTTCCCAGGCTAATCAACTTCTCCTAGGTCAATCGCTTGTCAAGAGAACTGTCCGCCATTCGTCATCGAACTTCCTCCGTCGCCTCAACGGCCTCGTCAACCTCAACCACGGTCAACGAACCGCTCGATGCATTGCACGCATCACCGTACATCCCCGGGCCCATACATCCCACAGCCTCACGTCGGCATCGCTCATCATCTAGCTTGAGCGGCTCATATTTTCCGGTAATTCAAGGATCTAGGACTCCTGGGCCCAGTCGGCGGCAATCCTTTGCGTCCTCTAATCGATCTCAAAGTATTATATCAGTAACATCACAACCGCAAGAAATGAAGCGTGATATGTCAGCCCATGTTACTCCCGGCTCACGCTTATATCCTCGTCGGCGCTCACTTTCACAACAACGGATACCGTCTGATTCAAGCGGTCGTTCAGATGGGACTCAGCAAGCAGATGTGACATCTCTCATGAATGAGAATGAGGCTCTTCGGCGACGCATTAGAGACCTTGAGCTGGAACTCAGCTTTCAGAAGAACAAATCGCCATCATCGACACCGCGTTCATAATCTCAAAAGTATCAGCCACAATTTGTTGGGTCTGAAGCGTTCATTGATACAATATTTCGTGATGCAGCCGTTGGGCAGCTCAACCCTTCTGTCCAATTCCCTTTCTTTCTTCAATTCTTCATAGACGAGCTGCTATTTTTATAGAATTCTACTGCCTGCGATAGTCCCAATCTAAATACTGGCAACCTGACGTTAACTAAGAAATCAAGCTCGGTCCACTGTGGCTGTGCGTAACCGGCGACGTCATAGACTGTATAGTGTGGCGTCAATCGTCACCTTAGTCTACTGCAATAAATACCCCGCGACTCGTTCCTGTTCCTGTTCAGAAACATCTACGGAGTATCAATTGCCTTGCGAATTTCTACTCTTAAATATCTTCTCTCAACTACTATCTTCAAAATGTCTGATCACACCACCGTCCACGTCTCTAACATTGCCTCCACCACCTCGGAGAAGGAGGTCCAGGACTTCTTCAGCTTTTGGTATGCTTTCCCCCTTTTATAGGAGAAACTTCTCTAACGACCTCACAGCGGCAAAATTGTCAACATTTCCGTCACTCCCACTTCCAACGAAGCCAACGCTTCTAAGTCTGCAACCGTGACGTTCGAAAAAGATGCGTAAGTCTAGCCGTAAACCCCGCACCATGTCGTCATCAACTGACATATAGCAACAGCGCCGCAAAGACTGCCCTCCTTCTCGACCAAACCCAGCTCGGCCCCTCAGTGGTAACCGTCAAGGCCGCACAATCTCTCGACGACATCGCTGGCACCCAAGGCGCCACGGCCTCAGAGGCCAAGGACGAGAACCACCACGACCTCGAGCAAGAGGACAAGCCCCGCTCTCGAATCCTTGCAGAGTACCTCGCTCATGGGTACACGATCAGCGACCAGGCCCTGCAAAAGGCCATCGCCATCGACCAGAAGCACGGCTTCACGTCCCGCTTCACGAGCGTGCTTAGCAACTTCGACAAGAAGACCGGTGCTACCGACCGCGCTAGGGGCCTCGACGAGAGCTACAAGCTCTCCGACAAGGCCACTAGTGGCTGGCGTGGACTGAACAGCTACTTTGAGAAGGCCCTTGGCACGCCCTCTGGCCAGAAGCTGCGTGCTTTCTACTCGCAGACCGATAAGCAGGTCCGTGATATTCACAATGAGGCAAGGAGACTTGCGGATTTGAAGGCCGGAAAGACCGAGAAGACCGAGGGCGAGGGTGCCCCTGCGACTGAGACGGCTCCGGCTCCGGCTCCTGGTGTCGAGCCCCAGGCTGCTCAGGCTGCCCCGGCTACGACTGAGAAGGCGTAATTCTTTGGTCAGTCGGTGTAATCTGTTGATCACTTATGTTTTATGGTTCATGACCTTCGCGATTATATTCTAGCATGATGTTTCGTCATATTATATCCTATACTCTTAGCTGTCTGGGACAGATGCAGATTTGACTTAATATATTTATGTGATTCACTTACAATCATTCCTGTAAAATGTCTTCTCGAAAAATCATTATGATGACATGACCCCAGTACCACAATATAAGTCAAAAACATGAATGATACATATACTTGATCACATTTTTCTTTAGATCCCAAGAACCGAGACATTTAGAAACAACAAATCGAGGTACACTTAAAGGGACTTATCTTTCTGTTCATATTCATGATATTAAATCCGATTCATCATTAAAATACAGAAAATTCATCATCATAAACCCTTATATATGCTAGGTTTAGTTCCCGGTCCCCTTCCTAAACTTCCTCTCCTCAATATCCTCCAACACGTGCTTCGGGTTACTGCTTAGTCCAGCAGTCTGGCTCTCGGCCTCGCTCTTGTTCCCCTGGTGCGCTTGCGATGTTTGAGGAGCGTATTCTGATCCAGGAGCGAATCTGCCGTCTGTGCGGCCGGAGCCCGGGGGCGAGTTTTCCTGAGCGCCGGTTTGGCGGGAGGGAGAGGGAGATTGGCGGCCAGGGTAGGGGGCGGACATTGTGATTATTCTGTTGTATTCTTGAGGGAAAGAGGTTGGTTGGTGAAGTGGTAGTTCGGTCGTGGACTGTTTAGGGTTAGACAAGGGGATACTTGGTATGAATGGTTGTGGTTGACACCATACCTTTTGAGGATAGCTTATTGAATTGAAGTTAAAAAGTATATTATCTGGTAGAAAGAGAGCAGAAATTACTGCTTAAATATCTATGTCTTCGTCATGGACAAGGCACGTCTTCCATATGTAGTAGCATCATTATGACGTTGCGGGTCTAGAGCAGGTGCTGGAAACGACGAGCTCGTCAACCTCAGGTCCATCGAGAATGACACGATGGCTCCACTAGAGCTGCAGTGTTGCATAATGGCGGGTCGTGCATGCACATACTAATAAAAAAATGATCTTCAGAAGACAGACAAGCTTAAAGCTGCAGGATGATAGCCTTGATGACGGGCGAAGTATGGACGAATCACGTGATAGATGAGCTGGTTGTATGGCCCGACATCCAGTTCTTGAATATCGCTCTTTGTGGAAGAATAAAATAAAGTGGCTCATGTTCGCGCAGTTAGATAGAAAGAAAAAAAAAAACGTAAATTGACGTTCATTAACTCGGGGAATCGGCAGTAGATGAATGCGTGGATATGTAAGGTAGGTATGGACTTTTAACAGGACAGGAAACATAACCAACAACAAATATGCAAAAAGGCACTGTCGTGAGGGAAGAAAAGGGAAAGGGGAAAGAAATCAAACGAGATTCGAAAGTGGACCTCGCGACATAACGATCTAAAGAAGAAATGGGAACAATAACCATAAACATAACATAGGTCACATCACGGATCGATCCAAAACGAGACTCGTCCGAACAGGCATTGCGTCTTTTATATCATATCATGGGCTACTCTGTCTGGGTACTCTCCATCTATTGAGCACCGCCGTTGGCTAGAGCAGCTGCCTTGGCGGCCTCGTCGTTTGCCGCAGCCAGGGCCTTTGCATCGGCCTCGTGGAACACGGACTCAATGATTTTCTTTTCTTCGTCGTTTAGGATATTCGTGAGGTTGTCGTAGAGCTGGGGTTGCTCTTGTTGGAGGTCTGTTAAAGGTTAGCTGATATCCAAATAGAGTATCCCAAAGAGAGGTGCGTACTCAAAAACACTTGCTTGAAAATGCCATATGGCTCGAGCTTATCCAACGGAGTTTCCAATAAGCTCTCCTCGTCAAGCTCGTCGTCGTCGTCGTCTCCAGCGAAAGAACCGAACTTCTGGGCCTGCGGTACGTTAGTTACACACTAGGATTGGAGCGTTTGGACACTCACCTCCTTGTTCAGGAAATCCAGGTACGCGGCGCTCTCGTCGGGAATGTCACCCTCAGGACCAGCCTCATCATCACCCTCTGTCCACTCAACCTCGCCGCCTTCCCAGTCATTGCCCTCGTCATCCTCATCCTCCTCTTCATATTGGAAGTCTGACTCCCTGGTCGCTTCTTGTCGGTCTAGAAAAGTCAGTCTCAATCTGATAATAAAGGGTGGAATGATACATACTCTTGATGGCAGCAGGCAACGTGTGGAAAAGCCTGGTAACACCCTGGAGCAACCGAGGCCAGCCCTGCTGAACGCTGGTAGGGACATCAGCCGGGTTGAGAGTGAGAAGAGAGGTAATGGCAACAATCGACAGAGTTTTGTCGTGAACTCGTCGGAATCCATCAATGCTGGAGAACCAAGCACTGAAGAACTTGTTTGTCCATCCCTTGGCCTCCAACACCTGCAAACTGAGAACAGGGTTGTAGTAAATGGCGTTGATGACCATCTCCATAAGGTGGAGTCGGTAAGACTTTGTCCTGGCCTCGCCGGCGTCAATGACGCGCATCGCGAGCTCAATAAACACGGGGATGTACTGGTCGACGTAGCCGCGCAGGTTCAGCATAACAGTCTCGGCGAGCTTGCAACCGCAGATCCGGTCAACACCGCCGACCTTCTCATCACTGAAGATGTCCTGGACCATACCGACAATCGCAGCAAGGTAAGCGGGGTTCTGGACGAGAGTCTGGGAGCCGTAAGCAACATAGTTGTCGAGCGCGGGTAGCATGTCTTCCAAGTAGAGCTCAGCTCCGGCCTTGAAAGTCTTGTGAATGAGCTCAAAGGCCTGCCACATTGTCGGGGAAATGGATTTTGAGGCAAATGTGCAGCTGTCAATGATCTCAAACACTTCGTTGTACAAGTCGTAGAGCTTGTTCTCGAGCGTAATGCTGATGACAGGCATGAGGACGGTTTCGAGGTGGAGAAGAACATCAGGCGTGCTCTCCAGAGTGAGGATTAATGTTCCGATTGTTTGCAAAACACCAAGAGCAGTAATACTCTTGTCATCCAAAAAGTCACCGTAGGTATCTTCGTCGCCCTTAGCAGCGTTCCTTTCCAGAAGCTCACCAACAATGCGCATGTAGGTGTCACGCAACTGCTCACTCAGCGCAACGGCGAAAGGAGTCAACTCGGCGGAGAAAACCTCAACAAAGTCTTCCATAACATTAGCCAAAGCATCAACATCAACCTCGTTGGCGAGTTTAAGAAGCTGCTGCATGATCTGAGGGATGTTCTGCTGCATGGAAGTGCGGATAACATCGTGTCGAATAAGAGGCTGAAGAGCAAGCGCGGCCTCAACACGAACAGGCAATTCAGAGTCAGTCATGGACTCAAGGATATTGCGATAGATGATCATCAAGTTGTTGGGGTCCTGGAAGTCGAGCTGCTCAAACTTCTCCAGCGTGTCGCATGCCCGCGCACGAAGGAAACCGTGGGGGCTGCGGAACTCGGGGAAGACGTGGCGGACAAAGAAGTATTCGACCTGGTCCGCGATAGGGCTCTTCTTGCCCAGGATAACAGAAGCCAGAGAACCGATCATGCGCAGAGCACCCTCCTTCTCCCGCGGCAACTTCTGATCATCCGGAGCAGCCTCGTATTTGCTGACAACGCCATTGACAAAGGTGAGAATCGAGAAGGTCTGCTTCTTGCGGTTCTTCGTGAGAGTGATCAGGAAATTCGTAGCAGCGACGTCGGGCGCTGAGACCTCCTCGTAGTAGTTCAACTTTCGGTGGAGGTATTCGGAAGGATCCGTCTCGAACAGTTCAATGTCTTCGTCGCTCTGGCACAGAATGGGGAAGACAAAGTGCGCGATAAGATTCTCCATGTGTGGCTTCAAGTGGTCCCACATCGTCTTCGGCTTAACACACTCTTCGAAAAAGATCAAGGTATACGAAAGCGCGGGGTTGCTCAGCCATTGACCCTTGGAAACGTATTTGTCGATCTCCTGCAGATATCCCTTGAGGATTTCCGGCGCGAATGTTGTAATGAACGACTTGGCGAATGGGGTATAGTCGGGGTTGCTGGACTTGGACATGGTCGTGGGGTTTCCGTATCTGATAAACAAACGGTTCAAATTGGCATACGCCCACTTCTTGCACTTCCACCAATGGGCAAGTTCCCTTTCCTCCTTGGACTCCATCATAGCGTTCGCCGGGGGCTGCTTCGCAATGATCCGCAAGAACAGCGTACACCAGTCAACAGTTGCCTGGTGCGTTTGGAGGTGCGGCGAAAGCTCAAAATAGATAGCATGCTTGTATGATTTCACCACAATCCGGAGCATCTCCGCCGCCTCCGTACTTTCCTCATCCACCAGCTTGGACCCAATACTCAACAACTGCGGGAACGAATGCTCAATGATCTTATCAAACTCCTCCCGCTTGTCACCTCCCTTGAACCTATAAACACGGCAGATCGCCAACAAGCACTGCAAACCCGCGTACACGGAACCCGCTTCGTTGGTACCGAGCAATTGCATCGTGATGTCCAGAAAGCCCGGCCATTGTTCGGGGAAGTCATGCTGGAGAATTTTCTGAAGGAGCGGGACGAGCTGGGCGCGGACGTTCGGCGGCGTAGATGCCAGGGCGGGGATAAGTCTTTCGCGGAACCCGGGCTTCTCTTCCTCGGAAATCGGGGCGCGTAGAGGGCTATCTTCGATAGGTGACCAGCCGCGGTTGATTCGGTTCTTCAAGTAAACACCCGCTATCGGAGACGCTCGTCAGTAACTCAATCTCAACCTCAAAACATCAACCTCTGTATCGTATAGGTTCTGCCCGCTAGAAGTCCAAGCCACGAAGCAGAGCCGGAAAAGTCGGAAACGTACCGGACAGCTGGACGGCATTGACCTGCTCCCCCTGCAGGATATCCAGCAAAGCGTTTATAAAACCCGGTTGCGTCTCGGCCTAAAAAGAAGAAAAGTAGTGAGCAGTAAGTCCCCAGAATAATCCCAGCCAGCACCTACATATTTCAAATCAAGTTCCGCCTGTCTTCGGATGTCGGAATTGGCATCTAGTGTACACTGGATGCGGTTCCGCAGTGCTGCAACATCCATATCGATATCGGTCTCGGTCTCTCTCCGGCAACAGCCCCCTGGTGCAGAACAGAAAGAATACTCGAAGAAAAACGGACGAGCCCCTGGGGAAACAGTAGAATAGAGTGAGGGTTAGAGAGGGGGTGAGGGGGGCGATAAGAGAAGGGATCAATAAGGAGAGCACATTCGGTTTTCTTTCTGTCTCTCGTGGATTTTCAGGCGGTGTTGGCCCCGCGTCTAGGGCAGCGAATCAGACCGCCTGCCGCCCCGCGCGGTAAAGAGAATTTTCGTCAAAGTTTTGGGTCAGGAGATCTTCGATTGGTAAATAAGAGATGGACTATTGATTATTCTCGTAATTATGCTTTGAGCAGCAGCTAGTGTATCCTTATCTGCTTGGTAGACTGGCGAGAAACATGCTTGATCCCTTTGCCATGGCGATTGCGAATTCTTCTGGCAGAAAAAAAAAATAAAGCCTGCCCACATAGATAGCAGTCCACGTGGTAGAGCCACCCGAGACAAGCCCATACTAACGGGTATCAAGTTATCAACTCTAACGTACGGAGTAAGTAGTCCTAGGTAAAGATTACATATACAGAGACGCCGCAAAGATAACATCCCGCTTGATCTTCTCCTGCGCCTCCTGCATCTTCGCATACAGTGTGGGATCGCCAACCAGCTTGGCCGCATTCTTCACCTCGCGGCAGGTTTCGTCCAGCCGAGTAATTGTCCTGACGATGGTTCCCTCCATCACATCCGTGAGGTCTGTAATGCGGTTGAATGACATGCCCTTTGCCCACTCGTAGACAACCTCCGCAAGCCCGAACCGCGGCTGGCTGGCAAAGTCATTGATGTCCTCGGTAGACTGGATGACCTGATGCTGAATCTGCACATCGTTGACCTTTTCTGAGATCCTGACGATGGCTTCCTTGCCCTTTTCCAAGCGGGGTGTCAGGGTTGGTACGTTTTCCGTCTTTTCTTGGAAAACAAAGGCCGACAAGAGCGCCACAATCTCATCGGGCTCGTATTCGGCAAGGACGTTTTCCAGGATAAGTTCCGTTAGAACGAGCTCGTCTGCGGAGTGGATCTCGCAGGCAACCTTTCCTTTCAGTTGCACTCGAGATTGCTCGTCGACGAACCCAAGATCCTTTAGGACTTGAATGCGCTGCTCGTAGTCTGGAAGTAGCTGGAGGTTCTGGTCGGACATGAGTTGCTTCAGTTGTGAGATGTTCTCCTTGATTTGCCACTCATCACGCTGCATCTCAAAATGCTTCACGAAGTTGGGGCATTTCAAAGAATCGCTTGACTGAGCAATGTTTGCTTGCTCCCGCCGTTTGTCTAGAATGTCCCTCAGTTGCAACTCTTTAATCCGTGCCCAGTCCAACTCATCCCAAGCCGGTGTGGTCCATGAAGCACATAGCTTGGATAGTTCTTTTTCGGCAAACTTGATTGCTTCTGTGAAGACGTCAGCCGGTCCTTTCTAGGATGGTAATCGCAACAAACCTTTCTTGATGTTGAGATACCACGGCGGGCCGTTGAGTTTCACGATGGTATTAGTAACGCACTCAATATCCGTGATCGGGATCTTGGAGACCTTGAGGGTCATATCAGCAGCACGGGTAGGCAGAGGAAGAAGGAAGCTCCGGAACGCCGGAAGGAATGGAAGGATCTCGCTTGGATGGCGCTTGCTGCTCATCTTGCCAATCTCCAAGATCTGTACGACTGGGTTGGCGCCGCCTCCAACCTCTCGTACTATGACACCTGCTGTTCGGAATCCGTCCTATGTCGATTAGCATGGGTCGAAACTGCTAGTATAGTGTAGGTTTAACTAACCTTTCGATAAACAACCAGCCGCTTCGGCATAAGAAGGCGTTTTCCAACAGGCGACGAAAGTAGATTAAGATGTAGCTCGCTCGTTAACTTTTCATACTCGATCGACGCATCATGACAAACGGCCAGATCAACATCACAGATCTCGCAAGGTTCCCGCTTGATTTTCTCCAAACTAGCTTCTGAAATCTGCACCTGTTTCTCATGTTCTGGAAGCAGGGCCTGCGTGGCATTCTCACTGAAGCTCCTCTTGATCATCTCTTCAATCTTCAGTGCTTCCACACGTAATAGGTTGAGAATCATGTTGTATGTCAGTCTGAATTGAGACCGGAGCTTCGTTGGATCACCAAGGATCATCTTTCGTAGCGCACCAGCAGGGGGCGCTTCATCCTTGCCGGAGTTGACGATGATCACATAGCCAACGTTGTCGAGACCTCTTCGGCCAGCACGTCCTGCCATTTGAGTGTATTCACCAGGCAGTAAGTCCCTGAAGTTTTTGCCGTCGTGCTTGCGGAATCCAGAGAAGACTACTGTACGAGTAGGCAGGTTCAGACCCATAGCGAATGTTTCTGTAGCGAAGAGGACTTTGACCAAAGTCTTCGCAAACAGAATTTCAACAATCTCCTTCATTATGGGTAAAAGGCCACCATGATGAACAGCAATGCCGCGGCTCAACAGTTCGCGAAGTCGCAGGATCTGTGGAAGAGTCCTGTCTTCTTGCTTGAGCCGAGTGAGAGACTTTTCAATTGTCATGTGGATGAGACTCTTTTCAGAAGCATTGCAGAAATCTTGGTTTGACAGCGAGTCGGCATTTTGCTCACATCGCTTCTTCGAAAAGACGAAGATACAAGCAGGCAGCAGATTCTCCTTGCGAAGATGCTGGACGACTTGCACCCAGACCGTCTTGTCCTGCGCAGCAGTCGTACGTCCGCCCCCTCTTCCTGTACGGGCAATGTTTCCTGTCCCTCGGTTAGCTGGCTGGCCTCTACCTCGTTGTCCGCCTCCGCGCTGTTGCGGTCCTCCTCTTGGACCACCCCTGCCAGGAGCTTGTCCACGTCCTCGTCCTTGAGGGCCTCCTCTGCTTGCTTGTGACTGTGCCTGGGCGTCTGCTGCCTTCTGGGCCTTGACCTTATCTTTTCCTGAGATGATATCGTCTGCTCCTTTCCAACCGTTCTCGAGGAATCTCTTGTTCGAGTCGACAATCTTGAACTTGTCCTTCCCAGCCCAGAGGTAGTGCTCCAGAGGCACCGGTCTCTTAGCTGTCGATATGACATAGATATCCTTCTTCTTTGTGCGACCAACCCAGGACGCGAATTCCTGAGTATTCGGTACCGTAGCAGATAGAAGAATAAGCGTAACATGCTCTGGAAGCATAATAATAACTTCCTCCCACACGACACCTCGTTCCAAGTCGTTCACGTAGTGAACCTCATCAAAGATCACAAACTCCACATCCCTGATGAGGTCTGCCCCACGGTAAAGCATACTCCGGAGGATTTCGGTCGTCATAATCAAACAACTTGCTTCGGGGTTGATCTGGACATCGCCAGTCAGGATACCAACGTCGTCAAATGTATTCTTGAAATCGCGGAATTTCTGGTTGCTCAGAGCTTTAATCGGTGAGGTATAGATGGCTTTTGTCATATGCTTAGCAGCCAATGCAATAGCATATTCTGCAACAACGGTCTTTCCGGCTGATGTGTGTGCGGCCACAAAGACCGAGTCGCCATTCTCGAGATGATAGACGGCTTCTTTTTGGAAGGTATCCAGCTCGAAAGGCCACTCGCGCGCCATATCCGGAACGAGATCATGGAAATTGGATATTTCTTTGTTGACATCCACAACATGGGCCCATTCTTTGCCACCTTTCTTTTGCAAAGTCGAAAGTAACGGAGCGCGCGGCTCTAGTGACGGAAATTCTACCGGTAAGAGAGAGTCGATATCTTCCTCCTCCTCATCCTCGTCACTTTCGTCCTCGTCAATCTTCACTCCTCCCTCCGCATCAGACGTGGCTTCATCCTGCTCAGGGTTTATATCTTTATCCTCTTCCTGAAGCGTATTTTCAACCTCCTCATCCTCCTCCTCGGCCTCTCTAGACTTCGCCTCGTCGAACTTAAGTCCGCGCGAGAATCCAGGGGCAACTTCTAGTAAACCGCCCTCGGATCCAAAGTTAATAATTCGATCCAAGCCGGCCTGCTTTCCGGCAGCTCCAGAGCCACCTCCAGCCTGCACTTCCTCCATCTCAGCAATCGCCTCAACGCCATCCAACCCGCCAGGTGCGAACGGGAAAAATCCCGCAGCACCTCGCACAAAGTCGGCACGGCCCGCAGGTCGACGAAGCAAAGATGTCGAGTTCTTCGCATTGGCGCTGTTCGCGGGGACGGTCACTTCGTGGTAGCCCGTGACACGCCCTTCAAGACCTTCGCGGTCGAATCGGACAATTGTCCTTGTTTGAGTACCGGCAATATCAAAGAGGTCACTGTCGTCCACAGGTACATCCCATCTCCTAGTGGCATATTAGTATTTACTCAGAAGGTCGCAATAGAGCATTAGGCTTGGGCCAAATCTGTTAACACTCACCTCTGCAACCGATTCAGCCACTCCGGACTGAACCGCGACGATGGCGTCAGAAACTCATTCTCTAGGTCACGCTTAGTTTCTTCTGCAGACGGGCGGACTCTGCGTCTGGGTGCATGAGTCTGATAAGTGCCGTTCTCCTCTTCGGCAATGAGGGCGTCGAAAGTCTTTCCACCAAGACCCTGCGATTCCAATTTGAGATCAGCAAGCGTCGATGCGAGTGCTTCCATTGTGGTCCGTTTTCAACGGGGTACACTTTCTATTCACGGAGTTCCTAGATGAATAGAAGCGCGCTCCGCCCTGCAGTCGTTGAGGGATTCTCGGAACTCCCAACACAGCGCGGAAACCGAGAAGCTGTGGATCCCCCGCTGAATAAAGCTAGATATTTGCTTTGTACACTGATAAATTTAGGAAATTATCAAGGTGAAAGTGAATGCTTGAAGGTTTCCAGGACAAAGCACATTATCAGGTCACTGGAGGCGGGCGTTTGAGTGGGGGAAGCTTGGAAGGACAAGAGCTTTCCGCTGACGTTGTGTCGGTGGAGCCTCTCGTTCCCGCCGCCAGATCTCTCAAGCCTCAAGCGGGAGTGTGTATGAATAGCATCATACACTATTCGGGAACATCCATGATGTTGGTTTGATGTTTGTGTGCCTTAATCGCAGTTATATTTATGGATCGTAGAATGAGTTAAATAAATAAATGACTCCGCCCACCAAGACAAGACAAATCGAAAATGTTAAGCAGTACCAAAACCCACAGCGCCTTAAGAATGACACGCAGAACTAAAATAATCGACATAAGACATTATCATTATCATTTGCAGGGCATTTTCCCCTCGAAAGTAAGGCATCCTGTCATCCTACTCGGCAAGCCAAGCCTGAAAATCCAGGAAGTCCAGAATCTAGCAATGAACCATTAGTTGCGGAAAATGCTTTTGATGTTCGTGAAATGGGACAGAACCGGGTCCTGTAGGTATCAATAGTAGACAGTATCGTGGATTTAGTTCATCTGTAACTGATCATCGGGAATGTTTTCCTGTCAACGGTGTTGATCTGATACTCAAAAATCCCCATCACGGTTGCGATATACCTAGACCATAGTTAGTGATGCTGAGCTTGCCGCAGATGGTGAATACTCACATTGTCCTTCCGTCAGCGCCGAATCCAAGTCCAGCTGAGCTGCTTGAATCCGGTTCTCGACGTTCAAAGCCAAAACTGCGCTCTGGCAAATCATTGACGACGCTCCGAATCCACCGGGGAGAGCGGCCATGGTCAAAGCCATAGGAGGGCTGCTGTGTATAGGACTGCCCGGTCAAAGCATCTGCCATTGAATCTGCTTCGTCAATAAGCCGTCGCTGCCGCCGTAGGCGCTCCATGGCCACAATGTTGGCTCTCATGTTATGAGGGACGTCCAAGCCACTATCTTGCCTGTCGGAGCGCCTGTGGACAGACCGAGATCGCTGGTGATTTCTCGGGCGAGGAAGTGAATTGGTACCAGGGTAGTCGTGAGTTGCGGACGATCGGTTTACGGTACCGCGGGGCTGGCTGGAATTTCCGCTATCATTACTGGAACCACTTTGATCGCTTGAGCTTGATTCCGCAAGAAGAGTCGGAGCCTCTAACGTGGAGCGCATCTCAGCGGGTGAAGCGGTCCAACTCAACGTGAGGCTTGGCTGCGGATCAGGCGTTGAGCCAACGAAACCTGCACTTCTATCACCCGTCTCATGGTTGCTTTGTGAGACTATGACAGGTCGCGGTGATGTAGGACGTGGTGCTCGGTTGGCTCCGCTTGTGGAACCATGGTGTCTTACGTGAGGCCCAGAGTTTGTATGTGAGTTAGCAGTACCTCTGGCCGATCGATCATTCAGGTCATCCTCTAGCCTTGACGTCCAGCGCGCCGTGTTCACAAATGTCGCGATCAGTCTCTCCCTTTCCGTCAGATCCTGTATCAAACTCTCCCGTAACGGCGAGGTGTCGGAATCTTCCGCTGTTCGTCCGCCTGTGTGGCCTTCAACCGAGTTAAGAAGTGCCCGCATGTTGAGTTCAGGTCGAGGTTCAGGAGAATCCCGAATATCTAGGTCGAACCCTAATCCCGTAGATTCATCAACTATCGGCTCGGTATCGACTTCCTCGATAGCCGGTTCGTTCATATCTAATTCCAGTATTTGCCGACGAATGAATGCTTGGCGCACATCTGCAATCCCAGCACGTCCTTTATCTTCCAGCCACACAAGAAGGTCCCAAGGTTCGGGCGAGAAGGTCATACAGCGTACTGCACCGCCACTACCGCAAGGCCTCGAGGAATTGAAATAGCAGATAATTGGACTTCGACCGGAGTTCCCATAAGCACGATTCTTTATCTTCGTAACGTCGAAGATTGTAATCACTCCAGATTGCGATCCGATGGCGCATAGTCGATTGGAATTGGAAAACGCGATTGTGAAACAACATTTATCCTCAAGCCTCGAGCCAATATCCATCTCGATTGTCGACAAAGAGTCCATGGTCCAACCGCTCAACTTCTCTCCATTCTCAGTCGAGACCACTGTAGCGAGATCGCGCTTGAGCTTATAAAAATAGGCGCCTGCTTCATCACCAACGGCAGCCAGAATACTCGAATCCGATGAGATAATCGCATAATTCATGCACGTCCGATGCTCGAGTTTCTGCAAAACTTTTGAGCGTGTCATTGAGTAAATAGTCACGGTTTTATCATTGTTGCTGCGAGCGTCGTTAGCAGGCTCTGGCAAGCGCATCAGCGACGTCATCCTACCTAAGTACTGCAACATCTTCGTCAATGAAGCCTTTCTCATCACCAGGCAGTCGGTGAATAGTCACAGAATTGACAATACTGCCGCCGAATTTATGCAGTTGCACCTCCGGTAGTTGAGTCGCACCATAGTTCGAGCTCGTCCGTTCAGTGCCCGCGGAGGTCCGGGGATGGTATCTCTGAGAAGCTTCAAGGTCGATGGGCAGAGCACTATCCACGTCTGCCGTTTGGGTAGCTGGTGTACCCCGTGCCAGCCGCACGTTTCGATCAGAAAGCTTCACAAAAGCACACTCGCCATTATTGCTCCCTCCGATACCAATCCAGCCATGTCCAGCGGCAAGGCACTTGGGTTCGAAAGGAATAACAGCGATCGTCTCCCGTTTCCGCGATGAAATATGAATGGCGTAAACGACCCGATCAACGACGACATATATTCTATCTCGATCGGCGGTACTGATGTAGTGGCGAAGTTGTTGATGGCTACAGAATGTTAGCCCTTGGTCGTTCGGTAATATTTCTGACCAGTGCGAAGGTGGGACAGACTAGTTGGGGATTCTGAATGGGAAGAAACGGCGCTTTGTTGGGAGAATGAGGGACTCTGTTGGGTGATACCTAAAGCGGAGATGGTGTTAGCAGCACAGAAAGTTTAAAGTAACTTTGATGTTGAAGGTAGAACTAACGACAGGGCTGGATCCGTAGTCATGATGAACAATCGGTCAAGACTGGCAACATTGTTAATCAAAGAAGCTGGGGATAGGTGTCGTTGTTATTGAAGCGGTGAGCAACGACAGCAACGAAGCTTCATCGATGACGGCGATATTCTCGAGCTCCAGGCGGAAATGGTGGGAGTACCCCAGGGCTCAGTGGCTCTAGAAGAATGGATAGCTCGCGTGTGGTGGAGTGTTACCCAAACCTCATCGAAGTCAAGATCCCGGAGAGATTGGCTCGGACCAGCTCAATCTGGGGTTCATCAAAGCAGCGACAAACGCGAGACCTGTTTGGTTTGCTTCCTAGTCCTCTTTTCGTCGTGAGCAACTCAAATGACAACTGAGCTTGGGATAACTGCCCCAGGTCTTTGCTCGTTACTGATGTAACAAGTTCGGAGGCCAAGACCAGTGGATGACGTAAGATCTGGGGAATGAAGTTAACTAACTCCGGAGTAGTTGAGCGAGTAGAGTCTCCCAAGTTCAATATTGTCGAGACTTGCCAGCCAGTAGTATAATCTCCTGACGAAGTTTGTGCCCTGACTGCCTAAGATTTGAGTTTCGTGTTTATGAGCCGCGTGGTTGACCGTGTGGTGCTGGATAGACATCTGCATCACCAACCTTAAGTGACCAGAGCCATGGACGGCGAGAAAACTACGGAGTAATCAAGCTCACTAACAGCTATACGTGTTACTCGTATCTTGTTGAGCTAGTGTAAAAATTCTTAGATGGCCAATTTAGCTACTGGATGGCTCTTGCACTGGGTTACGTGATTCATGCTGTACCGGATGATGTTTCGAAATATATATATCGGTCGTCAAGTATTATACTAAAGTACTCAGAACATGACAATTTCATATACAGTGAGGCGACAAGCGGGTAAAGAGAACCACTGGCGAGCAAGAAACGATGAAATATAAACATTCGGCATGGCATACTTGTCTACTGCCAACGGAGCAACGGACAGTGGCAACAAAGCCTCGGCTGGCCTTCCGTAGCTTAGTTTCAGAGCATGTACCTTATGCTTCCGGGCGCATATACATCAGAATTAAGGAATAGAGTACCACATCTACTTATTGAGATCAGGCTAAGGTCCAAGTTAGACTTGAATCATTCTATGAACGCTGTTTTTCTTGAAGTGATGCGAATCGATACGTAACCTTCATTTCCAGGCGGTCAAAGCAGAGCTCAAACTGAAGCTTCTCGTTGGCTCCATTTCCTCAGCGATGGGGCGCTCTCCGGTGCCGAGTGCCGGGAAAACAAAAACCCAGGCCGAAACTGCCGGGCTCTTCGATCCTTTTCTTTGAGACTCCTCGCGTGCCGGCGCCCTTGAAATTTTCCTTCTTTACATCTCTCCAGCTCTCATCCTATACCCTTCCTCCCTCTTCCCATACTCCATCCTCCATCCTTCTATCCTCTCGATTGAATCGATTGGAGTGTGTTTTATAATTCTTTAATTTCTGTATTATTCTATTTTGCTCTTTTCGCTCTAATCTCATCACAATGTTCTCAGCTCGTCTCTCCCGCGCGGTATGTCTTCCACCCCTTCATGATCGCGAATCGTGAGATGTTTGCTGACTTTATTCCAGCTGCCGCGCACTGCTCCTTTTGCTCGCGCCCCTGCTTTCAGACTCCCTAGCACCGCTGCTCGGAGATGGAACTCAACGGAGGAGAAGGTGAAGGGCCAGGTCATCGGTATTGACTTGGGTGAGTAGAAGTTTAACCGCGTTAATCATCTCATGCATCGCTAACAGCGGCAATCTAGGTACAACAAACTCTGCCGTTGCCGTCATGGAGGGCAAGACCCCCAAGATCATTGAGAACACCGAAGGTGCCCGTACGACGCCCTCCGTTGTCGCTTTCGCCCAGGACGGTGAGCGTTTGGTTGGTATCGCCGCTAAGCGTCAGGCTGTTGTCAACCCTGAAAACACGTTGTTTGCCACCAAGCGTCTCATCGGTCGTAAGTTCACCGATGGTGAGGTTCAGCGTGACATCAAGGAGGTCCCCTACAAGATCGTCCAGCACACCAACGGTGACGCCTGGGTTGAGGCTCGCGGCGACAAGTACTCTCCTGCTCAGATTGGAGGTTTCGTTCTCAACAAGATGAAGGAAACCGCCGAGAACTACTTGAGCAAGCCCGTGAAGAACGCTGTCGTTACTGTCCCTGCCTACTTCAACGACTCCCAGCGTCAGGCCACCAAGGATGCCGGTCAGATTGCTGGCCTCAACGTCCTCCGTGTCGTCAACGAGCCTACCGCTGCCGCCCTTGCCTACGGTCTTGAGAAGGAGGCCGACCGCATTGTCGCTGTCTACGATCTTGGTGGTGGTACCTTCGATATCTCCGTTCTGGAGATCCAGAAGGGAGTTTTCGAGGTCAAGTCTACCAACGGTGACACCCACCTTGGTGGTGAGGACTTTGACATCAACCTTGTCCGCCACATTGTCCAGCAGTTCAAGAAGGAGTCTGGTCTCGATCTCTCCGGTGACCGCATGGCCATCCAGCGTATCCGTGAGGCTGCTGAGAAGGCCAAGATCGAGTTGTCTTCTTCCCTCCAGACTGAGATCAACCTTCCTTTCATCACTGCTGATGCCAGCGGTGCTAAGCACATCAACCTCAAGATGACCCGCTCTCAGCTCGAGTCTCTTGTTGACCCCCTCATCAACCGCACCATTGACCCCGTCCGCAAGGCCCTCAAGGACGCCAACCTCCAGGCCAGCGAGATCCAGGACATCATCCTTGTCGGTGGTATGACCCGTATGCCCAAGGTCACCGAGTCCGTCAAGTCCATTTTCGGCCGTGAGCCCGCCAAGTCCGTCAACCCCGACGAGGCTGTTGCCATTGGTGCTGCTATCCAGGGTGCTGTCCTCGCTGGTGAGGTTACTGACGTTCTCCTTCTCGATGTCACCCCCCTGTCTCTCGGTATCGAGACCCTCGGTGGTGTCTTCACTCGTCTGATCAACCGCAACACCACTATCCCCACCAAGAAGTCGCAGACCTTCTCTACTGCTGCTGACTTCCAGACTGCTGTCGAGATCAAGGTCTTCCAGGGTGAGCGTGAGCTCGTCAAGGACAACAAGCTGCTTGGAAACTTCCAGCTTGTTGGTATCCCCCCTGCCCACCGTGGTGTTCCTCAGGTCGAGGTCACCTTCGACATTGACGCCGACTCCATTGTCCACGTCCACGCCAAAGACAAGTCCACCAACAAGGACCAGTCCATCACCATCGCCTCTGGCTCTGGTCTCTCCGATGCTGAGATCCAGTCCATGGTTGACGATGCTGAGAAGTACGGTGCTCAGGACAAGGAGCGCAAGCTCGCCATCGAGGCTGCCAACCGCGCTGACAGCGTTCTGAACGACACCGAGAAGGCCCTCAAGGAGTTCGAGGACCGTCTCGACAAGGCTGAGGCTGAGCAGATCCGCGAGAAGATCAACACTCTCCGCGAGTTTGTTGCCAAGAACCAGTCTGGCGAGCTTGCCGCCACCGCCGACGAGCTCAAGCAGAAGACCGACGAGCTTCAGACCGCAAGCTTGACCCTCTTCGACAAGATGCACAAGGCTCAGTCTGAGCAGCAGCAGCAGCAGCCTCCCCAGGGCGAGAACGGCCAGGGCGAGAACAAGCAATAAGTGTACCATCATGATTGACCATGTTTGACGTGGATTGGTCTTTTGTATTTTTTATTACCTATTTCCCCTACTGTTTTTCTAGATATGATCTTTTTTTCTCTGCATTCTGTGTATACATACTGTTGATGTACCCTTGTCTCGGTGTACGGGTGTTTTATCTGTTTTATTTCCCGCGTGGCTTCATACCCTTGATCGGGCAAGCATTGGATGGGACTCGGGACTGCGGGTTTGCGTACAATTTGTAACTTAATGAGATTACGGCTTTGGGACCACAAAAGCAAGCATGCGTGGTGGACTTGGAGCATGTGAGCCATAGAATAGGAAATTCTCCTCTCGATTCAACCAATTCAAATGTAGCGTAAGAGGCACTACTGAAAATGCCAACCTTCGTATCTTAAGCTTTCCAAGATGTACGCACGGAGTAGTAGTATGCGCGCTCTGCTGTCAGAATGAGTTGACAAAAGTTGGAAGCAAGAAGGTCTTGTCCGAGTGATTGCAGACTGTGTCATAATCGTGTTGAAACGAAAGGAAATAATTGGCAGAATGCTTGTTCACTTTGCTCTTTGCATTTGAACAAAGAGAAAGAGCAAAAAAAAAAAGAAAAAAAAGAAACGACCGACACGGGACTCGAACCCGCAATCTCTTGATAAACACTCCTAGGAGTCAAATGCCTTACCATTAGGCCAATCGGCCGCAAGAATCTGAACAGAACGACTGAATACAGAACTATCAGCAAAAGCAAAAGTTGGTTTCTCTTTCGTTTGGGGCGAGATGGCTAAATTGGCTGACGCTCTCGTTCAGGTTGTTCTTTCGGGTCTTAGATACGTGGGGAAAGGATAGTGACCTCTCCTAGGTTGCTCTGAGGGCCGTATGACTGGTATATTGTAGACAACAACCCGAGGTTTACTGACGGGCTGAAACCCTCTTCAGGACCGTCTTGAATGTAGATGGATAAAAGTCAGCTTAAATACAGCCTTTCCCTTAGTTGACATGCAGTAGTCTCGAAGTAAATAGATATATGCCTTGTTTATCAGTCAGTCGAATATCCACTGACCTACTCTCTAGCATCAGATGTAGCACTTTCGCAGCCTGCGTCCACCAAAACGAAATAGACAGTGATCTAGCAGAAACAACTCCCTGCCCTCCTCTGATGAGGTGAGAAGCAGATATATTCTATAGTATATCTGCATTGCGGATGTTGGAAAGTGAATGAGCGGCTTCATGCCAGGAAACCGAGCAAGACAACCGCGTACATGGACTGGTGAACCTTCTTCTTTTTCTTCAGTCCAAGCCCGATGCCGAATCTGCAGTACCTTGTCAGCTGAGTGTGCTGGAACTAGAATGATAAGAAGACGTTTAGCAGCACTATATTCACCAACGCATGTCCCCAATCAGGTATCATGGTATCGAGGTTGGGTAAATCTAAGTCAACTGCCTGATAGTGAGGTATCCTGCGACATAACCATAGGCCAGCGCAATCTTGACGAGTCTGAGAGAAGAAGCACCTATTTCACGTGCAGATATCCTTCCAAGCCAAAGCACCCTGCTTCATCATGGTAGGGCGATGATATCTGGATGTTGAGCAGAACCTGTCTCGCCAGCTTGTGCCACGATGCCATCAGTTTAGACAGCCCTGTGCTCGAGGCCGTTTGAAGATTTTCCACTGTTTGGCTCAGGCCCGGCATTTTGGCCCTGGGGGTGCATATCTGACAAGTCATAAGCAACTATTGCATCTTACAAGAGTAATAGGAATCTGAGATCTGATATCCGAACTATCGCTATAAACGCTACTAGTGCTGAAAGTGTCACTGTCGAGAGACTCCACTCTTCATTGCAGAGCCATCAAATGTTTTCGCCTGGTTCACAATCAGTCAAATTCAGGCCCCAAACTCAGGCGCAGTTACCAGTAACTTGCAGCTTCCTCGATGCAAGAAAGTTCAATGAAACTCGCCTGAACGCCTCACTTCGAAGTGGTCCCAGCGGCAATGGAAGCGCCTAGTGGGCCGAGGACGTTTCAAATCGACTCACTCAGATGGATCCATTAGTATCTCAAATCACAAATCACAAATCGCTTGAGGATTCTAAAGAACAGTGATACTTTCGAGTTGCACATGTAGCCCAACTCGGCCTGACCAGCCCTCGCCTAGATCTGATTGCGGCCTGAATAGTTAGGCTGGGTTGTTTGACTCTGAGTTGGAGTCGTTACTCCGTACAGGTGCCAGCTGTCTCATGCTCGAGTTCCTCGGATGGTCTCGTCCAGATCGTTCCCCACCATGTCTGACCCTGAAGCATCACTAAGCTGAAACTTGAGTGCAGGGCGAATGGAGGGGATCATGAATTAGAAGACCATTCGAGTTTAGACTGAGGAGAGCTGCGTACGATGGATCGTGCTTGATGAGAATACCGTCAACAGATAGATGGAAAGGTACTTTTGAAGCTTGTCGCTGATCAGATCTCTCTTATCGGCCGGAGGCAGGACAGCTAGTGGCATCTCCACTGGGGGGAGGTGCAGAATATGCAGCCAAGGACAAATCACTGCCGTACACATGCTGCCAACTCACTTGATCCATGATATTATGGAAATGCGGAGATTTTTTACTCTCTCCATTATCACTCCAACAGGAGACAAACAAGAGAAAAGGACTCGGATCCAAAGAATGCTACAGTCTGGACAGTGGACAGTAGAATTAATTTGCTGATCATTTGTCAATAAACAGGATAGAATCCACTGGTCATGACTGGATTTTTTTGTGGTTCCCCACTTGTTATTACACAGTCCAGGAACATTCACAATCCAACACATTTAGTTGTCTTACTTGTCAAGGAGGTCAAGACTCATGCTCGATTGCTGCCGGCGGTGGAAATGGAACCCAGGAGACGAATAATCCTAGGCGAGTTTCATCAGACTAATGGTGCTTGATGTTTTGCCTTGATTTAACTTGTTTTACACACTGGCAGTAGATCATCGGGCTCTTATTGGCTGGACCTCACTAAAAATAAATAAGAAATTGACAGTTGCTGCTGTTGAATGCTGGAATAATCATTACTGTTGCTACTGGTTATTTGCTGCTTCACTGCCAGCACCTTAAAAAAAACCCAGTCTCTTCAGTACTTCAGGATTCAGTACTTTGAAGTACTTCAGGTACTTACCGTCTCTCACTCAGCTGAGATGATTGTTGAGACTGTTTGTCACTAGTGCGACAGAAGTGGGTTCCAGATCCATAGAAGCCCCTATTAGAATCGACAGAAACCACACAAATTGTTTGGAAATAACAGGGTCAGAATCGAGTGGAGGAATGCTAAAAAATAGAACTGACTCTGTCAGTGTCAGAAAGAGGCTATTCTCGCAGAGAGGACAGACGAGAAGTCAATGCCAGATAGGGGATATATTATGTACTCCGTATGGTCTGGAGTACTGTACTTGATCATTCACTAGTGCATGATTAATCTGTCCATCTGATTCCATTTGTCGATTCCATTCCGGCTTGACCGCATTTCACTGGCCGCCTGGGCTAATTTAGTGTTAACTCCAATCGATCGTCTTCTTTTTCGTCTCGAAGTCATCTTCCTTGGCAAGGGTCTTGTTCCTTTCGTCTTTCTTTCTTTCTCTTTCTCTCTGTTTTCTTCCCATTTGGAGTCGTTCATTCCATACAGCCCAGGAGGATTGATTCGCCAATCGATCTCTGTTGGTGTTCTTACTGGCCTCCAGCAAAAACGGGCAAGCTGCAGCGCGCTAGTGTTTTGTTTTTGTCCACTTGAGTCGCTTTGAGGACTCGCCTTGTAAGTACTTTGTCTGTCAAGCTGCATTCCCCTCTTGCTATTATTATCCCGTCCCGCTCGTTGATCTTGAGATCCTTGACTTCCCTAGGTTTCAGCACAGCCCATTCTCACTCTCTACTTGAATACCATACTGATTGACCCCAGCACAATGACAGTTGCGGCTCCTGCAGTGCCCCCAGTGCACGAAAATGGCATGAACAACAACATTCCTGGTCATCACGCCCACCTCAGTCTGCCGCGCTTCCACCCGATTGCCATGAACCCTGGCCAGCCAGCCCCCGAATCCATGATGCATCACCAACCGTACCGACACTACCCTCCACACCCTTCGATGCAAGAGCAGGTCCCTCCCCAAGGACCACCGACTCCAGGCGTACCTAGCATAGATCATATTGAGGCTCGTCTGAGGCAATTGGAACATGAAGAAGCTGCTCGGATGGCGGCTCGTAGCCACCTGCTTGCTATCCGCAAGCGGGAGGATGAAGAGTTCCGTAGGATGACCGAACATGCTGAGGTAGAAGAAGAGGTATGATATTCATCCTGATTTAGAAGACTGGTCTAACCTTTTTCAGGAACTGCGCAGACAACGAAAACGAATAAAGCGAGAGTCTATGGGCCTCTACAATCAAAGCCTCGAATCTCCTCCTCTTCGACCTACACCTCCTCGTCGTTTGTCTGAAACAAATGCGGCCACTACTCTCGCCTTCCTTCAACAACAAACACCTCCTGAACCCCGTGCCATTGCCCCTCCACCGCAAACTCATATCCAACCTCCTCACCCTCAACACATGCAGCACGACCCTAACGGCAACGGCTCGATTCGTCGGAAGCAAAAATACACCATCAAAAATGTGGAAGCCTGGGGAGAGCGTCACGGCCGGCCAGCAGCTCACGATCCTTCGGGACGAGCTCTATGGAAGCGTCCATCAGACGGGAGCCTAGTTTATCTGACATGCCCGGTTTCAGGCTGTGGAAAAGCGGACTTTGTCACCCTCCACGGCTTCATGTGCCATCTGACGAAGAAGCACAAGGACCGCAGCCTAGGCAGCCAGTCTCGAGCTCTGGAGGTGTGTGGTGTCGTCTTTGACCCTGCTGCGCCTCTGCCACCTGTCTCCAGCCGCCACCGCGCCTCGACCGAAGAATCCCGACTCGACGCACCCACAGATCCAGACGGATACCCGCAGGATATGGAATACTCGACTGGATCCGACGATGACAGCGCAGTCCACTCTGTTATCAAGACCGAGACGTCAGATCGACCACTACCTCCACCAGGAGCTCTGCTGACACCGTCCGATGAGCACCCGCCTGTATCAGCACCAGCGCCCGCACCCAAGACCAACTCTTCAACCAAGCAGTCCATCTCCTCCATCATCGACCGCGAGCCCTCTGAACCTGCACGCGAGCCCGTCTCTCCTCTTCCTCCTATCTACAACGCCATAAACCGCGATTCTACAAACGAAGAAGGTCGAGAACCGAAGGCCGAATCTACTGTTGATAAGGAGAATCCCGAAACCAAATAGGCGGACATACTTGTCAAAATACGTACATACTAACCATCTGATATTGGCATTGCATTGTTTTGCATGAATTTTGATCTGATTTTGATCGTTTGCATCTGACCTTGCATCGTCTGTCTGAGCATGAGCACGTTGAGCCTCTCTGTGTCAATACCCTCTTGTTCCTGTTACAGCACTAGGTGGATATCTGTCTATTTCCATCTCTAATAATAGTATTAATGTTTACATACGGCCGACTGTACTCTACTTAATACATCATTTATATCAAACCAATCTTCTTCTAGTCACCTATTTACTGCTAGTACTATTTTAATAGTAAAGCATGCACCAAATGCCCACTCCCAATCCCCATTTTCCCTCCCAGTATATCATCATTCACCCTCCAAACCCTAAAATTCCGCATCGTTTCCCTCAACCACGCCTCGAAGACATCCGGCGAACGCTGCTGCTGCGCGATGATGCATATTGTTGGCTTCCTACCCCGTCCTTCTCCTAGATCTGACCGAGAGGAAGTCGAAGGCCTCAGCCGAGCTATATCCGCACACGTCCGCACAAAAGGGCCAATCAGTGCTTCATTGTAGATACAGTCGCAGGAGAGGAGGAGGTCGAAGCCTTTGTCTTCTCCTTCTTCTCCTTCATCTCCCTCTCCCCTTTCATTCCCAGAATACGAGGGTATCTGTTGCTTAAGCGTATCAGGGATATCCGTCTCCCAATCCAAAGACGTGAATGTGATATTCGAATGAGCGTGATGGGAATGGTCCTTCTCCTGACCAGCGCTGGAAGACGTCGATGCTGAGCCCTTCGACTTCGAGCTCCCCTTGCCCTTGCCTCTACTGCCGGGATTCCGGCCTGAGCCTGTACCTGAGAGATGAGCTCGCGGAGGATTGCTGGCCAGGTTCTGTCGAAACAGCCGCTGCACGTATTCTTGGTCTGTGGCTAGGTAGTGCCCACCAAGCGAGGAGTCAAGACATGTGCTTAGAGATAGAGCAGTGAGCGCTGAGATGCCGCAGCCTAGTTCGACGATGGGCGAAGAAGGCGTGAGCAGTGCATTAGATTCTGTAGCTGCCCAGAGAGGATTTGAGGATTTGTCTGAGATCCAGGATGCGAAGAGCGGGGTTATTTTCCATAATACTGTTGTGGTCAGCAATTATACCAAAATTCTCTGAAAAAAGACATACCAGCTCCCGTCGTCCCTCCCTTTCTTGAAGACGATAATAAAGTGGGTGACTGATGGATCGTATACTCGTGGTCGTGGATGGTGATGTCCACGGAAGAGGCCTTTGCGTCGACGAAGCCAAGGTTTGAGGATGGGATGGTCTGAGAAAAGAGAAGAAAGGATTCTATAGTCTATCAATTACTATTCTTTCTATATCTGATATCCGGTGTAATTGATCTAGGCTTGATCAGGTTGAGAGATTGGGGAGGTGGTAGGTATGGCATACCCTCGTCGGCATCTTCGACCTCTTGACCGATTGTGGAGAGAAATGTTGGGAGATCGTGCATTACTCCGGCGTATATCAGTATAGGTCTAGAGATAGAGTGAACAGGGCGTGACTATATCTACAAGAAATGGATATCTGAGATGAAGCTTTTCAGCGGATACTAGAAATGGACAGTATGATTGGCTGGTCTGAATTAATAATACACCCGGATCTCAGTGGCACGTGATCTTGTGCTCTGATCGCAGTTAATTAATGCAGGCAGTGCATCATATCGAGATCCAGACGAGCCCGAACGATTTGACCGCCAGCAAGATACTCCGTGTCCGCCGCATGCCTTATCGTAACTATCTTCCCATGCCCAATTCACCACAATGAGGTGACAATCATCGCCGCAATAGACAAATTTGCTAGGGCGACGATCATCCGCAGAGGCTCTAGCCTAGCACGATTTGAGGCAGCGTTGGGGCGCAAATCCCAACAAAGCTCTTAGAGTTTCAATTAACATATCTGAGCACTGTGTGACTCTGCAACGGCCTCCAATGGAAGATGACCCAGAGCTTGTGACTGGGATGTAAGCGTCGATGTACCGCGGCTGTAACTTCGTACTTTAGATGTCTTTGATTAAACGGTTTCTGGGCGCTCTAGGCATGGCCTAGTGGTGGTGCAGGACAAAGACTTGCATTGGGCTGTGCGCTGTAGGACACTGATTATGTATGTTCATCAGTAGATTTATTGGACTGGTATAAAATAAAATGCAGCCAAATCAAATAATAACAAGACACGGAGTAGCTGATCCAGCTTGCCAGAGGGGAATGACGTTGCCGGCAGACTGGCCCTGACTACTAGTTGGACCGGAGCTCAGACCGGCCAAACCTGCCCAGCCACCAAAGCGAGAGGAGTGACTTCATCACGAGCCGACTCTGACTGCCTCTGTCACCTAAGACCTTTCATTAATCTGACGACCTGAACTCTGAGTTGTTAGGCCTCTTCTATCAGCCTTTTAGCCGTTTTTCTTACGTTCCTAGGTCGTCCCTTTTACTGAAGACCTTGCTTCCCCCGCATCTGCATCTCCGACCTCCTCTTTTCCGGAGCTGCCACTGTACGTAAACACAGCGACAACCCAATCCACCACCCCTTCTAACAATCAATCGATCTAGACATATTCCTAAATCCTTAAATCCCAGTACGCGCCCGCCATAATGTCCAGGAAAGAGGGCGTCATCCACCCGCGCATGGGCAAAAAGGGCCCCTTCACCGTCGAAGTCCCCGGCGTCGAGCCCGCCCCCGGCGAGACCATCCCGCGACGTCTTCCCAAAGCCAAAGACGGGCTGATCATGCGCCCGGCCGAAGATCTGTCGACGACCTACGACGCGTTCCGACGCTCCGCGCGCGTCTTTGGTAACGCCAAGGCAGTCGCTAGCCGGAAGCTCATCAAGACGCACGTCGAGACGAAGAAGGTCAAGAAGGTTGTGGATGGTGTTGAGCAGGAGGTTGATAAGAACTGGACGTACTTTGAGAAGGGACCGTACGTTTATAAGAGCTTTGTCGAGTATGAGAAGTTGGCGCTCGAGTTGGGCAGTGGGTTGAGGAAAATTGGGTTGACGACGGAGCATAAGCTGCATCTTTATGGTGCTACGAGGTGGGTTTGAGATATTGCGTTTGATGTGTTCCATGCGTTTGAATTGGGTTGCTGACATTTCACAGCGCAAACTGGCTGGCCATGTCTCACGGTTTGTGCTCCCCGCTAGTTCGTTTGTCGTTTGCCGTCTAATCAACTATAGGTGCCGCCTCACAGTCCATGACCATCGTTACTGCGTATGATACCCTCGGCGAAGACGGGTTGGCGCATTCCCTTGTGCAGACTGAGAGTGCTGCTATTTTCTTGGATCCCGCTCTTCTCAACTCCCTTACGAACGTTCTCGACAAGGCGACGTCGATCAAGCATATCATCTGGAACTCGGACGAGGAGCTCAAGCAGGAGGATCTCGACCGATTGAAGAGCAAATTCAGCCACATCAATGTCCTGAGCTTTGAGGACCTCCGAAAGTTGGGAGAGGAGAACCCCGTCGAGCCCGTTCCCCCGAAACCAGAGGACCTGTGCTGTATCATGTATACGTCTGGTTCTACCGGACCGCCAAAGGGTGTTCCTCTCACCCACGGGAATGTTGTTGCTGCTAGTAGGTTTTCCCAAACAGTTTGGATGATCGGATACTGACTGCGACAGTGGCCGGAGTCAACGAGATTGTCGGTCCGTACATCGGTCCCTCCGACGCTTTGCTCACCTACCTCCCTCAATCGCATATCCTTGAGTTCATGTTCGAAAACCTGTGTCTCTTCTGGGGTGGTACGATGGGCTACGGAAACCCCCGCACCCTCTCCGATACTTCCATGCGCAACAGCAAGGGTGATATCCGCGAGTTCCAGCCTACGATCCTTGTCGGTGTCCCTGCGGTTTGGGAATCTGTGAAAAAGGGTGTTCTCAACAACTTGAACAAGAACAACGCTCTCGTTAAGAGTCTGTTCTGGGGCGGAATGTCTGCAAAGAACTTCTTGATGTCTACTGGCTTCCCCGGTCACACTCTCGGCGCGTGGTTCCTCGACAACATCATCTTCCGCAAGCTCAAGGACGCAACTGGTGGTCGTCTGCGCATCATCATGAACGGTGGTGGCCCTGTTTCAAAGGAAACCGCCAAGTTCTTGTCCATGGCAATCGCTCCGATGATTGGTGGTTATGGTCTGACCGAGACCGCCGCCATGGGTGCTCTGAACGACCCCGGCGCGTGGAACCCTGACGTCCTCGGTGAGATTCCTGCTTCCATCGAAGTCAAGCTCGTTGACTTTGCGGATGCCGGATACTTCGCCAAGAATGACCCGCCACAGGGCGAGATCTGGATTCGTGGAGGTAGTGTTTCCAGCCACTACTTCAAGAACGAGGAGGAAACCCAGAAGGCGTATGCCGAGGGAGGATGGTTCATGACCGGTGATATTGGTGAGTTCGACAAGAATGGTCACCTCCGAATCATCGACCGCAAGAAGAACCTTGTCAAGACGCAAAACGGCGAGTACATTGCTCTCGAGAAGCTCGAGTCTGTTTACCGCTCTTCGCCGGTTGTCGGTAACATTTGCGTCTACGCCGCCGAAGACCAGGACAAGCCTATTGCCATCATTGTTCCCGTTGAAGTCGCTCTGAAGAAGATTGCTAGCGAGAACGGCATTGAAGGCGACACCCTCGAGACCCTTGTGCACAACAAGAAATTGAACGGCATTGTTCTTAAGCAGCTCCAGACTGCCGGTCGATCCAGTGGCCTCAAGGGCATTGAGATTATCAACGGAGTTGTTCTTTCCGACGAGGAATGGACTCCTCAAAACGTACGTTTCTATCACATTATGGTTTGAAGTGATCACTAACAAGCACAGGGCTTCATGACCGCCGCTCAAAAGCTTCAGCGCAAGAAGATTGTGTCCACTTACCAGAAGGAGATCGACCAGGCCTACGGCAAGAAATAAGCGTGTCTTCTCTGCAAATACCCTCAAGTACCTACAACGAGCGAGCGAGCAATGTTGATGTTGACGAACGTTACTATAATGTCGCCACGCACGCTACTAACGACCTAGTTCCTAATATACCTCTTCGTTTCCTAGTCAATGTCTGGTTTCTTCGTTCTGCTTGTTTGTCTGTCCTATGACCTATGAGCATCCGTATTGTACTGTGCTGTTCCATAGTACCTGCTCGGCTGCGTTGTTTGAGTATATAAAAGATCAATATCCCATATGTTTTGTTCTATTCTTAGGCCTGTTCCTAGAACTATGTGGTGTAGTAGTACAAGCTCTGAATAGTAATCTACGCTCTGACAATTATGTATGAAACTCCATCATAGTGTCTCAACTTCCATTGTAACCGGCCAGCAGCACCGACCCAGTCCTTGTCATTGAAAGCCACTCTCGTCAACAAAATCCATACCGGATTGGTCTGGGTATAAGAAGATCATTGGGGTGTCGAACCTGTAGCAAGATAAGCCATGCCCCAAATAGAGTGAGTAGATGTTATAGAGGAGGGAGCTTACGAAAATGAAATTTTCGACTTGCTATGAAGTACAGGGAGGACGTTAGTGGATATGGTCACTCCACCACAAATAGGATAGTCATGCACGCATACTTTGGGAGCAACGGAACATATCCATCTGCCAAATCATCCTACTACTCCGCTCAACGCAACAACCCTGTTGAGTATCCACTGCAATTCCAGCAACTCGGGCGACGGCAGAGGCAGTTTGACTGGGTCATCGGTTTGCCGAACTGTCACGGAGTTACTCGAGATAACAGACTCCCTGAAGCAATCAAACAGTTTTGTATGCCCGGGACCCTCCTTAAGATTGTCTAGGAGCAAGGGACGGGAAGTTAGAAGAACTGAATCGGCATACTTGTTCTGCGGCAACCAGAAAAAGCCAACCCTCATGGCCTTCCTGTCTTTGGCGAGTCTGATCGGCATCAGGGCAAACCGGCCACGTCTCCAAAGCTGTTCGACATGGGTGGACAGTGTGATAAGGCCTGAACAAGGGTCTAAATCGTTCGTGCCACATATGAGTGCTGTCCATCGATCTACTGCATCGGAACTCCAGAATCTTTTCGCCCACTTGTAGAAGTCGCTTAGCCTCCTCGAATGAGCTCGATCCGTTGGTGTACTTAGGATCTTCGGGTATATTGGAACTGCGTCGACGGGCTCTGCAGCGTGGGTGATCACACAAATTGCCTTGGCACGTTTCTTGCACTATAGTCCGTAAGCATATGTGTTCTATGGGAGGGAGGAAACTTACTCTCTCTTCAGGTGTTTCTTCCTTCGTCAATGCAATTGATGCCACAGGTTCCTCCTTTATCGAGACTCGCGGTTTCTTTGATACCCGCTTCGGCTGCTTGCTCGATAAAGCATCCGCTGGTCTTTTACCCGAATATCCAATCCGCTCAGTGGTTTCCTCTGTGCCAGTGCACGGTATCTGCCCTGTGTCTGGAGTGTTTGGAAGAATCAGCAAGACCGAAACACGCGACAAATTGATTCACTGTCTGAACTCACAGGCTTTCAGCTGCGTCGCAGAGTCATAAAGAAAGTCCCTGTAGCAAATTCCTCGACTATGCTGCGCAAATTGGGAAGATCGGCAAGCCAAAGACACGCCCATGTTGCTGAATCAACGTGGGTAACACCGCATTTGTCACTGATATCTTGGATGAGCGCGTCGCGGTCAAAATCCACCAGCTCTTTCATTGGACTATGGCCGGTCATCACTGCAACTCAGGGTTGAAGAACAATATCTTGGTCCAGTAGTAGTTTGTTGGTAGAGAGTTGATGGGGTCCAAGAGGAGATGAAGGAGGAAAGTGAGTGAAGAGAGTGTGTGATGGTAGAAATGATGCAGTGGGCAGTGTTAAGACAATGTCACTACAACAGACAATTGCCTCTATTTGCCTCACACTTATTGACAATATGGGTTCATAGTCCACTGGGGCTCAATCTCTATACCACTTCATGTACTTAGGTATCGGGTTCAATCTATGGAGAGCAATTCCGTATTATATTTCTTGTATGCCCCCTCCAATGTTCCGTGGGACATCAGGCTATATCTCTCATGTGTCTCTGCTTGATCCAATCTTTTGTTCAAGTGCATGATGAGCATCTTGTCTTTGTGCTCTTGCTCCTCTTGAGCCTCCAGCTTAGCCACAAGTGCTGTAATTCGGTTCTGATACACTTGGGCTGCCAATGTGTCATTGAGCTCCGTGATACGCGTCTTGCATGCTTGTTTTCGCTCTATCTGAGCAGCTATCCTGCCTTCAAGCTGTGCTGCCTGGGAGTCGAGGTAAGCCAGCTTTCATCTCCCAGGCGTCTTATCTTGAGCATTCGTTCGTTCTTTTGAGGTGCCGTTCGAAGGTTCGTCAATGGGTCTGTCAAGATAATCTAATCTCAATCTTCCTGTCAGTACGGGTGATGTATAGTAGGCTCGAGGGAGGGTTATAGAAACAGACCGGTGGGATAGCTTCCCAGCTCCGGTTGAGACGGAGTAATCAATACCAACCCAAACAGAGAGGAGGTGAATATATCATGGATTCTCATGTTAATGCGAAATCTCGTTGGTAGAATGAGCCGACAGGAAGGCAATCCAAGTCATGTGCCTCTTTTATTGACTCAGTACAAACCACCAAATTTCATCTACCTAAATGTCCTCGTTCACGCCTCTAGATCCTCATGATATATATTGACCACTCTTGAGTCATGAGCATGTCTAATCTCTTTTTCTGCAGCCAAAAAGCCTTATCCTCATCTACAAGGGCTTCAAAACCTATTTTGCTCAGGCAGATAGGTGAATTCAGATAGGTAAGCTTATGTCTTATCCGGGCTATATTTCTGTCGCGAACGCGATGCCACCGTTCCTCTGACAAGAATCAAGTGGAGACAAAAGGATCCAAGCTACACAGCTAAGCTTCAACGTCAGGGGAAAAATGCAAAAGCCAAGGCGATAGACCCCGGTTCCGAGGTGACGGACATGGCCGATTTCGATAAGCAGCAGCTCAACAGCTACGGAGTATGTATGATATTGAACTGGACGGCGCTGTCCTCGAACCGTTATCTGTCGCAGGTGCCTATCACCAGCAGAATTCTTATCTTGCCTCGTCGACTTTTCGCTCGGTTCCACCCGGCAGCCCGCTCGCTTGACAGTCGCGTGTTTCGAGACTCGGAAGTCTCCACCAGAGCACGCGATTATCTTTTCTTGTTCGTGGCGTTGCATCCATATCGCAGATATCGCCTCCGTGTTTCCCGAGGACGACCCGTTCACCACAATCCATCACGAAACTCGGCCCTCCAAGTGGGCCGGCTGATAATAGCAACGGATTTTGCGCGTTTGTGGGAAGAAATTATCTCTCCAGGTCCACATACATATTCAGAGCTCTTCCCCGTCCGGAGCAGAGAAAGAAAAAATGTGAACCTCAACCCAGTCCTAGGGGCGTTGCTTCCCTTTTCATTGAACCCCTCAATTCATGCATGATTATATTATAATCAATCTATAACCCGTCAGACGACACTACATACGCAATGGCCGGAGCACTCGATTTCGACCTGGAAAAGAACCCTCCAGTGGCACAGACAACGGCGGATAATAGCAGTGATGGCGCTGTACCTGGCGAGAGCTTTGCTTATGGCAACTCTTTATACGCGAAAGTACAGCGACTGGCTGGGAAGATGAACATTGAGCAGCGTGGCATTGAGCGTGTTCCCGCTGCCGAGCAGACTGATACTTCCTACTTCAATGTAGGAAGTATGTGGTTTTCGGCCAACATGGTCGTCAGTTCTTTTGCTATCGGTGCACTGGCGAAGCCAGTCTATAACCTGGGCGTTGTGGACGCTATGCTGACGTGTCTGTTCTTCAACCTCATGGGTATTATGACCGTCTGCTTCTTTTCCTGCTTCGGTCCATTTGGTCTGCGTCAGATGGTATTCTCAAGATTCTGGTTCGGCTGGTGGGCCACAAAATTGTGTGAGTTTACCAACATTACCATCTTCCGATAGTAGCGTCAGCTCATACGTTACTATTGCAGTTGCCTGCTTGAATATCCTAGCGTGCATGGGATGGTCCGCTGCAAACACCATCGTTGGTGCTCAATTGCTGCACGCAGTTAATGAGAAAGTACCTGGCTTTGCCGCTATCTTGATCATCGCCATCTGCACACTGCTTGTCACCTTTGCGGGATACAAAGTGGTCCATTTGTACGAGTACTGGAGCTGGATCCCCACGGGAATTGTCTTCATTATCGTACTTGGTACCTTTGCGCACTCGGGAGATTTCCAGAACATCCCCATGAAAGTTGGAGTATCTGAGATGGCCAACGTTCTGTCTTTTGGCTCCGCCGTCTACGGCTACGCAACAGGTTGGACTAGCTACGCCGCCGACTACACCGTGTATCAACCCGCCAACCGCAGCAAAGTCAAGATCTTCTTCTCAGCCTGGCTTGGACTCATTATTCCCCTTCTTTTCGTTGAGATGCTCGGCATTGCGCTGATGTCTGCAACTGCAATGAACGGTGGTGACAACAAATACCAAACGGGCTACTTGGCGTCCGGCAATGGTGGTGTCATCGCCGCCGCTATGGAACCACTGGGTGGGTTTGGCAAGTTCTGCCTCGTCATTCTGGCACTCTCAATCATCGCAAACAACTGCCCAAACATTTACTCAGTAGCCTTGACCGTTCAAGTTCTCCATCACTGGCTCCAACGTGTGCCACGCTTCATTTGGACACTCCTCGGCACTGGCGTCTCAATAGCCATCGCCATTCCGGGTTACTCTCATTTTGAGACTGTACTCGAGAACTTTATGAACTTCATCGCATACTGGCTGGCAATTTATTCCGGAATTTCACTCACAGACCATTGTGTTTTCAGACGCGGTTTCTCTGGCTATGCCGTTGAAGACTACGACAAGCCCCACAAGCTTCCGCCTGGCATTGCTGCTGCCCTTGCCTTCGGGTTCGGTGTCGCTGGCATGATCACTGGCATGAGCCAACAGTGGTATGTTGGGCCTATTGCCGAGCACGCAAGTGGTGGTGATGTCGGGTTTGAATTAGGGTTTGCATTTTCGGCGTTTTCTTATCTTTGTTTACGGCCTATAGAGCTCAAGTATTTTGGGAGGTAGTTGTTTTCTTCACTGTATATAGATAGAATCCAGATAGTCTTCCTAATTGTCAATCAGCTCATAATCAGTCGAGCAGTGCAAACTCTGAAAACCATGGATCAACTGCTTGAGTCGGGGCACTTTGAGCTAAACAAAGAAATGCTCGGCCCGCCGATCAGGGCATACTTGTCCCATGCTCTATCTGCGCGAACAGCTCCTTCCTGCTGTCAGGCGATGAGACCGTGAAAGCAAGGAGAGAGCGATCAAGAATGACACGATCGCACCTTCCATAAAGATGCTGGGTCGTGGCTGCCTTGCATCCTTTGTAGCTCAGGCTTGTATACAGAAGGTCATGTGACTTCCGCACCGCCACAGCGCCACACCAAGAACCGGCGAACAAATCCACAACGGAGATTCATTCAGAAATCCAGAATCTTCAAACACGATTCCAAACCACCACAAACAGCAGAAATGTCTCGACCAGCAAAGTACGTACCTATCCTACGGGTCCGAAAAGACTTTTACGTCGAAGGTCTCTTTTACCCCCCGAGACTAAGTTGCTAAAAATGCTACAGGGCCGACTGGGCCGACGACGAAGAATTCGACGACCCCTCTGCCCTCCCCGCCCAGCAAGTCACTACCAACAAGGACGGCACAAAGACCGTCATTTCATACCGCTTCAACGATGAGGGCAAGAAAGTAAAAGTCACCCGCCGCATCAAGACGACCGTTGTCCGCGAACACGTGAACCCGCAAGTCGCGGAGCGCAAAACATGGGCCAAGTTCGGGCTTGAAAAGGGCCACGCCGCGGGTCCTAGCTTCGATACCACCTCTGTCGGCGAGAACATTATCTTCAGACCTTCTATTAACTGGAAGGCGCAGGCGGCTGAGGCGGAGAAGAACGGTGGAGAGAAGGGCAGTATCAAGGACCAGCTTAAGGACAAGAAGGTCAAGTGTCGGATTTGTTCTGGGGAGCACTTTACGGCTAGATGTCCGTTCAAGGACACGATGGCGCCAGTTGATGAGCCTGGAGCTGGAGCTGGTGCGGATGGTGCTGGTGGGGCTGAGGATGCTGGTGGGTTGGGTGCTGGTGGTGGCAGCTACGTGCCGCCTCATATGCGGAAGGGCGCTGCAGGTGGTGGTGAGAGGATGGCTGGCAAGTATGAGAAGGATGATCTGGCGACTCTCAGAGTTACGAACGTGAGTACTTTGTTGATACCCTTCCTGGGGCCTCCTCTTCACCCCTTCATTTTCATTCTCGCTAAACGGTGAGCAGGTTTCCGAACTCGCAGAGGAGCAAGAACTCCGGGATTTATTCGAGCGCTTCGGTCGTGTCACCAGAGTCTTCCTGGCCAGGGACAGAGAAACCCAGAGAGCAAAGGGCTTTGCCTTCATCAGCTTTGCGGATCGGAGCGATGCCGCACGTGCCTGCGACAAAATGGACGGATGTACGTTTGATTTTTCTTTCTCGTTCCCAGATGCATCGCCATCAAAAGAAATCCCAGTACTAACCTGTATCTCCAGTCGGTTATCGCCACCTTATTCTGCGCGTCGAGTTTGCCAAGAGGGCCACCTAGATTCGCTCCATTTTCATTACGTTCTTCGAAATATCACTTCATTTCGTACCATACCATATTATCTTGGGTTTCTTCCAACCATTTCTTACGACGCTATTCGTTCGAGGGTCTGTCTGGGCTGGTCCATCTGTCTGTTGTTTAGGCGTGCTATGAGCTTACGACTGCATTGGAGAACCAAGGCCCATACGTACTCTTCCCTAACGAGTTTCTTATTCTCCAATAAAAAGTGTCCTCATCCGTTCAACGAAGTAATATGACTCATAGTCCTTGCTGTCCCATCTGCCAAAGCAATGTACTCTACTCTACGTAGTCATCTGCTCTGGTCTGTTCATATCAGGTAGCAATATACCGCTTCTTCGGCTCCAATCTTCCTGCATAGACCAGACCATTCGGGATACGAGGAACGAGAGGCGAGAGGCTACGCTAGCACTTAGTTTACAGTGAGACCGAGACCTGGCTCGAGCTCAACATGGCCTGGGCTTTTAGCCTCTAGGGACGGGGTGGGTACCTGAACGCCTCAACCAGACAAGGGCATCGTTAAGCCATAAGGACCTAGCCCATGTCCTTGCCCATGTTCCTGGTCTTTGCTCCGGCCGAGTCTGCCAGATCCAGGTCCAGGTCCAGCCTTCGAAGTAGAGTTCGCCTAGCCGGGACCATTGCCATCGGCGTCCAGGGCACGAATCCAGCGAACAAGGATGGCTGCGCTGAGTACTACGGCCTCCGGGGCCTTTGGCGGTGGTGGTGGGCGGATTTCCTTTTGAAACAATGAAGGAACCTGTGGAACGGTGGACATCTTGCGAGTCAGGCGTTCAGAGTCAGGGTCCAAAGGCAGACGAGCTTGTCCATGGTACTTGCTGAGGTGCAGACTTCGGGTGCTTTTTTGGGGATCGACAGTTGGGTAGTGGATTGATGATGCTTGAGAGACAAGAAGTCATGGTCTGGAGGTCATCTGGACCTGTTCCTGTAGTAGGTAGATAGATTGGTTGGAGGCCTGCACCTGCATCTACGGTGTATACCGGTATGCAGGTTCTAGTAGGTACGCTGAGGCGTAAATGATCAAGTATAGACATAGCTCCGCGGCATGAAAAGGCTGTGTTCTAGTCCTGATCGCAATGACTTGCAGCTGCATGTATACATTGGAGCAATGATACTTCGGGACTTGAAGCGGGCTTGCAGGTGGCATCTGAGACAGAAGCAAGGCCTGGGTTTCTGTCGTCTACAGTTGGCTGGCTGGCATCCTATTCTTAGTCTTTCAGCAGCCTGTTTCGAGCTGAGGATTTGGAATAGCCCGATCAGATCAAGTCGACGAGAATCATCACCACGTCATTTACTTCATTTCCACCCAGGACCGGCAGCTCACCAGTCCAGATGCTAAGTCAACCTTGGGTCTCCCGCTAGCTCGCCGGCCACAAAAACGGTCTTGTCCACTTCATGAGCAGGCAGTCGCATGATGTAGTATCATAGTTTCATCTGGGGGTAACACAAAAGAAGCCTTCGCTGTCGCGCGTGCGCATCAGATTGGCTCCGGGACTCTCTGCCTCTTTTCCCCCGAGTATCTGGTAAGGTTATCCACTAAGAAGCGGCATCGTCGGTGTTGGGAAGCTAGAGGCGCTGTCGGCATCTTAGAGCTCCGGTTACATCGCATGAAGCACCCGTAATCTTTTGAAGAAAGATGGTCTCCAGAGCGCCATTATGTCATTGAGCGCTTTCATGCTCGGTATCTGAAGCTGGAAACGAAAAGGTGGACATTCGAGGAGGATGCGTGTCCACTTGCTATGTTTCTCTACTGTGCGACTCTATCCGACATCTCAGCCGACTAAACACGAAGAACAGGGGTTGATGACTCGATAGCCCGAAGTATCGGCCGAGGCGGCGGAGTAGGAGGCCCTGCAGCTCTGCTAAGTAAAGGAAGTGGTCAATGTCAGCGGAAGTACGCATCATGACAATTGCCAAGTGGACGACTCAACGCTTTCGATCTTGACCCCAGAACCTTGTTCCAGCACTGACGGCCAAAAAACTATGGCACCACGTCGTAAGTCGCCCGCGGCATCAAAGCGCACGTCATGATCCTCTTCTTTGACCCGGCTCCAATGTCAACCAACCGTAGTGATGTCTGAGGCCAGAAAGAATCAGCGCATGATTATGACCTTTGATGTAGTCGAGATGCTAGAATGCGTCTCCAAGAGAATCTTGGTCCGACCGGATTCGTAGGAGGCCCCGGAGACCAACTGGCGCTGGCAGTGAAGAATTAAACGGGCAGTGTAAGCCACTGACGAGCAGCCATTGGCCATTGCTAGAGTAGTACCGCTAGTCTGAAAGTGAAGAAGGCTTGCGGCAAATGAGGTATGGCCATAAGAGATGACACTGAGCGGCGACACAAACGGCATCATGACGACAGTGCGGTGATTCTGCGCATACGGGCACACTGACCAGAGCCATATCGGGATCTTGGAAGCATCTTGAAAATGAACAAAAGCCGATACCATGGATACCCAGTCGAAACGGACCGTACCAGACTACACAGCGGTAGGCCCAGGAAATATCACTTAATTTCCGAAGGTATATTGAGGTAGAAGGCGGGGAGCAGTCAAGTCACTTGATAGAGGAATGCACTTGCACTCATACCTTGGCACATGAACAGTCCTGACTTGTGGTGCAAATCCGGTATACTTCTTCCTATTCCTGGTAGATTTACCGCCATCTTCGTGCTGAATTGCTGAAACAGGAAGGCCTTAGGATGCAGGTACAAGCACAATTTTGTGATGCGCAATTCGCAGTATACCTCAGTCTGAAGCTGTATGGACCAGGTTCCTTCGGATCGCATCTCTCGCATGGAGCAGCAATTCTTGAAACTGGAGCATCGCCCGATCATCAGGATGCGGAGAGTTCAAGGGATCCTGGGACCTAGCGGCCGATTGTTATCGATTCAGATATTCAGAGTCATCAGACAGTGAGTTCATGAGCCAGGCGACATAGATACGTCCTGGCGTTTCATCAAAGGTACCGGCGAGCTGCAGCCCAGGCACGCGATCGTCCTTCAATTACTGGCACCTTTTCACGTTATAATGCGCGCATTATAGAGCGGATCGGCTCGGAAAGTACACTAGAGGCATGAGCTCAGTATGGCGCTCTTAAGTGGGGTTCGTGGAAGGGATTGCAGGAGCAGTTCTTACCTGAGTCTTGGCCAAGCGGCATACGTTTAGCCCTCTAGCCAATCTAGTAGCAAGATGGCGTTGGAAGAGGGTCGAACTAGAGGCGAGATCATAAGCCTCCAAGAGCAAAAATATGGAAAGGGTAGGAGATAAATCGGACAATGAAACGTCACAAACCTTGTGTAAAAATAGTGGATGCAAGAGCATGGCGGAAACCGGTTACAGGAGACCCATGGTCCTAACCAGGGTAGTGATTTGCCAACCCATCGAAGCGCAATAGATCTTCCCGGGGTTTCTCATGAGGGACCAGGCTGAAGCAGCTCCTTTCCAGATTGAGAGTTGAAGTAACACTGTTCCTGAAGTTGAGGTGCAGTGATGGTGCCCAGCCTGCACTTAGCCTTCTGGTGTGACCAAGCACGTGCCTTAGGGAGCCTGAGGCAGCACACACTAGCTGAGAAACAACGACGAACAACACCCTCAGTTCTAGTCAGTGTTCTTTTCAGCGTCTCATTCTTGAGCTTTCTCTAAAGTGTCATCGCCTTTTGCTTAGCCGCACTCCGTACAGAGCTGCGAGTCCGGAGTCTGCCTGAGACCATCGGTTAATCACTCACCAAGACAAATGCAACCTCCCAACCCCCTTGTTCAAGGTTACGAGGCGCTGCCTCCTGCACGACATCACCCTCCACTAGGGATCTCATCTCCCACCAAAGTTCCCACTCCCGCATTCCCGACTGGACTGGACGCTGATCCATCTGCCAATGACTGGGGTCGGCTTCTTTTTTCTCACCACTGCGCTTTTCTTTGCATCGAACCAGCTGCTAGCTTCCTGCAGGCTTGATGATCATCTCAGCCACAGCTCTGGCACCCTCCGCAACAAATGGACGTGACAAGGCAAATTAGGCTCATGATTCGATTGGTAATTAACTCCGCCGAGGGAGACGAAAACTCTTAGTGATTTAGAAGCAACTCGACTCTAGTCTCGGGCTAGGCCTTTCGCATCCTGCATGGACTTTGCGCTGTCATGCCGATAGGGCGAGCCAACTATTCTGGAAGCTCTGTGGTGTACTCTCTGCGGATAGCATATCCCCCACATCTCAAGCGCCTACTGGTCGACGAGAGTGTGACTATTCGGAAAATGACCATTGTTCGAGCCTTCAGAAACTCGGTCAGAATTGCCCGGTCTCCGTTCCAAAATAGCAACACTCTGCTAGCTAAGGAGCGCTTCGGGTAAGATGCCGCGCACCTGATGATATCTCTTCTGCCTTTAGAGGAAACAAATGGAAGAAAGAAACAAAACGAAAAGTCATTGGACCAATATCGGGGGTGCTCGAACCCTCGTCTCTGAAGAACAGTTGCTCATCATACCTCAAACGCCCGAAAGAACCGGAGGGTGATCAAAAAGGCTTTCTGGTGGCAGATCATCAAAGAACCTTGCTCCGTCCATCTAGAACAGGCTTCCTAGACCCCTGTCCGCTGCTCGACAAAGGCCCTTTGCTCATGGGCGCGCCAACCATTGGCTGTCTGCACTTGCCCAAGCTCACAGTATCCACAACCCTCTGTCAGACGACTGGGGTCTGCACGGGATTGCTGGGGTGTCGATCGCCGCCACTAATTTCTTCTAGCACCGTCTTAATTTGTCTCTGATGCACACTGCCGTTTGCCGCTGCTCACGCTAGGCAGCTGACTGACCGATACCTTCTATACAGTGCGGACCGCTTCCTCCCCTATGTCAACAATAAGGTTCATTCCATTTAGTGCGATTTAGATGTCTGCATCTCTGAGTTGGGTCTTGGGATGTAACCTGGGATTGACCAATGCTGTGCGTCTTGAGCCCCTCTTACAGGGGCCAACATGTTTAAGCATCTTGCCTTTGGTCATCTGTTTGGATTGTTCTGAGGATTGATGAGAAGAAGGAAAAGTGGGCTTGATTAGAGAGATCATGAGTGAGCAAAGCTGCTATACAACGAGGGACGTACTCGGGATCAACCGTGCAGCTCGCTCTGCGCTTCGTAGTGTTTGAAGAAGATGTCAAGATATCCACTGCTGCAGTCTCCTCTCCCGAGAGTTCAACGGCCCTGACATGGTCCGAACTCAGCAGCAAACTCGTGGCAAAAGTGGTATTCGCCGTCAAGCTTAATTTGGTAAAATGGACACTGCCAGGCCTCTGCAGAGCAAATTGTCTGCGGCATGCTTGCCAGGGTTGTTCATTGGGCAGTGCTAAGGGGCCAGGCAAAGACGCTTGAAAGTGGGCTTGAAGAGAATTACCTTTGATACTTGATAAACGAACATTTCCCTCATTCGCATCACTACCTCTGAAAGATCTCTAACTGCCTGACGTGCGACTATCAAACCTTGGGCCTCTTCACCCGCCTCACGGGACTGGCAGCTTGCTTTCTGTTCTGCCGCAGCTTACAACCATCACTTGCCATTGCCTCCAGCTGTAAGTGTTCCATCTGACGTCTCTTCTCTCTTCTCCCTTTCCATCTTGTGCATCATTTTTCTACTTGTTTCTGGTTCAGCGAAGCTCGAACATCTACCGCGCTCCTGCTCGTCAGCTCGCTGCGGCCTTGGGCATGGCCATCTGTGGGCTCTCACTCCGAGACTGGGTGTGAAGAACGAGGTCTTCCTGCCATTCTCTTACTTCATCCAGGCTGTCAACTTGCCTTCCGAACATCCAGAATGCAGTAAGCTTGAGAGCCGCAATCAAGCCGCGGTTGACAGGCTTTCTTTTGTTTCTCTGGCCACCATTTACTCGTCAGCCTGCTTGTCTTTCCACATTTTTTGCACTTTCCCAACTTTGTGTGCTAACATGGCGAAGGCATCTCTCTCCAAGACAGTCTGTCGATTGGCGATCTTCTGCTCGTTCCATGCTTCGAGGTTGAACCCCTGCAGCGTTTCATCCTGATCGACTGGACCCGCCGCCGCCAATCCTTCTCGAAGCTACATCGAACCCGCAGTTCTTTGTTCAGGGTGTCTAGCATCCGTGCTAGCGAACCCACGCTGTCGAATCCCTTTTTGTATACGGCCAATGAGCATTCGACTCAAAGATCGCCGCGGGATCCTCCTTTGACACCCCTATACTCGGTGCCGTCTGTATCCGAGTAGTTCTTGTCGACGCGCGATAGCTTTCAGCCTCTCAATAAGCTTGGCTCTCGAACGAACTCGAATAACAAGATATCTAGCCTAGGGTGGATTAGCACAGTGGCCCCAGATGAACCACTGTAAGTCCTTTCATTTCCTTTCCAGGACCATCCGCAGTCACCGGGAATGATCCATCATCTGCCCCTGCAAGTCAAGTAGCAAGGCTGTTGACATGCGATCTACATCCCGAGTGACGTTGGTCTCGCTCTGCTCTGGGCTGCCATTTCACCTGCACATTGGTTACACAGTTCTCGTTTCTGTCACTCCTTCTATCCCTTCATCTTATTGTCCTGGTCGATATCGAGATTTCCGGCTTGAATGAATGTGCTATCCTTGCCTGGCCTGGATGGGACCCTATTTCAGTTTCGGCCAGCGAAGGAGCGATAGGCTTCGCACCTATTTTTCTTTTTCCTTCTTTTGATTATTGGTTTCTTCGTATTTGTTTTTCCTGTATTACTGTTTTGTTGTTTTCTTTTTCTGCTTGTTTGCTTGACGTTATTACTTCTTGGCTTCGCTCTGATGTCCATTCTTCAACAAGCAGCAGCCCTCCTGCAGAGTTCATTCCCACTAGATGGGCCCATTACTTCTGACGGGGATTACTCCGGCGGCCATCGTTCTTTCCCTGGCCCAACCGGCTTCTCCATGGATGACGAAGATAATCATCGACGAAGCGGTGGAGTTGGCAGTCATCTGGCACAGTCCGTTCCGATACCTGCCACCAACGGCTTGAGATACAGCACACAGCAGTCTGCGATGCCGGATCTACCGTAAGTCTTCTTCTCATTCGGACTATTTACGCTCGTGCTCCACCAGTTTGCAGCTACTAGTCACAATTATTTTCCATTTCATGGGTGCTGGGTTATCGGTCTGCCTCTTCACCGTTCATCTTCTCTCTGTACTCAACCAGCTCGTGTTTCTGCACCTAGCATTTGTTTTCCTGGCCTACCTCCACCTTTTTTGAGATCTCAGCATATCCCTACTATCGTTAATGCAGCCTCCCTTCTAATCATTTTTGCATGCTTTGATGTGTCGTCGAAGCTCGCCTACTCTGTGAATTTGACTTCTTCCGTCAAGACCAACCCCATATATACTGGCCAGCATATCGTATCGCCGAATTCTCTCTAACAAGGATGCTCATTCTAGATATGGTACATCGCCCACTCTGCAGCTTATGAGTCCTTCCGATTCATGTTCAGGTTTGTCTTTTCACCATTTAGAAGATTTGGGGCCCCGTGGGATCTAACAGAAGTCCTTACAGATTCCTTCTCTTCAGCGACAGGATCCCTCTATACGCATTCGTCTGGTCTAAGCTACGACAGAATGCCAGATTTTAGGTCGCACCGCATGCCTCCACTGTAAGACAGCCCTTGCTCCTAGTAAGTCTGTTATATGGATATTGATGACATCTCTCGGCTTTAGTCAACCGCCTCCAGGTATGTCGTCTACGGTGCAGTCACCAGGTAATGCTTCCTTACTGGGACGAAACGAAAATTTCCCCGGAGCGTACAACAGTCTCCCCAGAAGCCAATTCCCGTCTTTGACGAGCCTCAGTGACATTGCGAGAGCTCCACAATATACAACAGCCTCTCGTGGCCTCGACTGTGGTATAGACCGCACCTCAAATCTTATGTTTGCGCAACCCGGTTCGATGTACTTGGATCAGCGCGCGGCGCCGCCTACGGTAGATGCGCCTCCATTCCATGACACCAACCCTCTTTATCATGTCTTTACTGGAAATCAGATGGTCCGACCAGAGATCGGTGCCAAAATCCATAAAGGATTCTTCCAAGTTGACGACAAGTGGACTTGCTACCGACGCAATTATTTCTCGATCTCGTGTTCGTTCTCCTTTCATCAATCTGTCCACGACCCTTACCTCAAATATGAGGGCCGACATGCGAGAATCCACCGCTTTTCCATGTCAATATCAGCTATTGTGAATATGCAGCACAACGAAGTCCGGGAGCTAGTGCAGCATACTCCGAAACGGGACAAGCAATCAGAAAGGCCGCCGCAACGCATTGTGTTGCAGCCTTCTCCGTCAACGGGCATGGTACCAAGTCTGGGCACCACTTCAACGACTGGCCAACACGGATTCCCATTGCTTTCTCAATCTTCTGGGATGGGTATTGACTACAACAATTCATACGGCGGGGCTCCGCAGCAACCGCAGCCGCCTACTCAACATACCTTCGAGCGGATTCAATTCCAAAAGGCAACTGCCAACAATGGCAAGCGTCGAGCCCAGCAACAGTATTACAATCTGGTGGTCGATCTTTACGCTGAGATTGAGAACTCTCTTGGTGGAAACGAGTGGGTTAAGATTGCCCGGAAACTTTCATATCCGATGGTTGTTCGAGGGCGTTCTCCGGGTCATTACAAAGACGGACGGCGAGATAGTTCAACAAGCATGGGCCCAGACGGAGGAAGCGGCGGTGCAGGAGATGGCGGCGGAGGTGCTGTTTTGCCCTCAGGTCTCGCACATGCCTCACGTTCTCACATTGCCCTTTTGCCATACGACTCCTCACGTGGTGGACACAGCTATGGCAGGGCAGATTATCACCAGATGACGACGGCAGACCATTCGCCCATTAGTGCGAGTCCACATATTTCGTCCTCATCCTCATCTACATTTGACATTGTGATGAGTGATTCTTTGGACCCAATGGACGCGATGAAAAGCAGTTCCAGCATTGAATCATATCCGGATTCCAACTACGGAATGATGGAAGTACGCAAGGATGCTCACTACCGCAGTCATCTGCCGCCGCCATTTGAATACGATACCGTCCACAAAGCGAACGAGAACCCAGACACCAGCTTTTCCGAAGCATATGACCCAATTGCATCTATGATATCCAATGACCCTGGCGACTCGCATTTTCTCAAACAACCCTCGCGGATGCCGTCGCATTCTCAGTCCTATCATCACTCGAGCGGCGCCGGCTATGACACTATCTACGCCGCTCGCTCTGGGAATGGGAGTGGAAATGGAAACGGAAACAGTTCATATTACCGGCTTCCATCTTCTCATAGCCTATGCACTTGAAACTCTTTCCCACTTTCTTTTCGACTCGTTTCCCCTCTGCGCTAGTGTACGCCGCCCCTTACCTTTCTCTGCTGTATCTTGCTGCAATCAGCAACCAACACATGAAATTGAAAGCGATATCCTAATTCTCTGATGCTACCCTGCCTTTCTTGGTCATTCCGTACACCGTCATTCTCAATGTTACTCGCGATGACCGGACCTCGTCGATACCCTTCTTCATTTTCACAAAGAAACTGCTACGCCCAGTTTTCACTTGCTATTTCCGGGAGCAGCGCCATGAGCCGCTTATTTACTATCTTTTCCATTTGTTTGCATTTCCTTGCAAGAAGAATACACGCTATATGAATGATTCAGCCACCGCAGAACCAACCCACTACACTTTACAGGTAGACAAACAGACAGAGACAGTCGACGAGCATGATGAATTTGGCCTTTTCCTTTATATTCTCTTTCATATGGATTAGGTCTCCAAAAGGCAGACTCGAAGCCGGACTCTACTCGCCTACTCAGTCAGCGCACTGGATGCGAGAGAGGCGAGGACAGTCCGGCCGCGGCCATCAAGCGTGGAATCAACTAGTGTTCGTTGAGTTTGAAATATTTGAATATAATGGAATATATTGACTTGACTCTGAACACCACTAGACTGGGCACAGTGAATCCCCCCAGTAGAAGCTAGATTGTGCTTGGACTTGAGCCGTGCACAAAGATGTGCCCCTTTTGCTCATTCTTTGTTGTTCCCTCCTCCCCTCCAGCTTCGACCTCACCATCCCCGCCTCCTCTCCGTCAAGTCACTGTCTCTGTCAAACACCGAGCCGAATTCCAAATCCCAAATCCATCAAATCTCGTCAAAGTTCACGCACGTCAACCTAAACCTAAAGCAATAACTATAGTACGTGCGATCTGCGCCGCCGCCAATCACGCGTTTCGGAATCGACTGGGCGTACATTAGTCTCTTTATGATCAAGATCATCGGGTCGCTCAGACTTCCAACCTGGATGGAGTACTCCTTAAGGTTTCCCAAGAAATGGGTTCTTGACATTATTAGCCTATGAGATTGGTTGCTGATCCTGTCACTCCTATCGTAGGTCTCTCCACTGTTCCTTGTTCCGTTCGTTGGTTTCCTCGGCTCGTTCCGGTCATCGTGTCCAGCGTCCACGGTCTACCCAGGTCCCACGGGTGACTTCGCCTTATTGTCCAGATGGAATATCTTCGGGCACTGGAGTCGATCGAATTGATCCCGAGTCTCCATCGAAGCATAAGATGTGCACCACCGACCGATAGCCGCTCCGTTCATTGTACGGAGTACTCGCCTTTGTCTCGACCTTTCATCAAGCTTCCAAATTCCTGGCAATTTCCCGCGCAAATGATCCCCGATCCCCGAAAGCTAGAGCGCTAGATTCGCTCCATCGCTCTTGATCCTCATCAATCCATCCTCTCGGAACGAAAGCGCTACTCCCGGGAGTTCATAGAGTAGCCAGAATCTTAGATGACGCACCGGATTACGGTATCGGGTCAGGTGAAAATAGTCGCATGCGCGTGAGGCCTGCTGCCCTGCAACATACGGAGTATGCTTTTCCAATTGCCCCTCTGTCGATCAGTGCCCTCCACATCACTAGTGAACCACAGTGTTCAAGAGCAGAATGGACAGGGCCAAACCTATGATCTATCACATCTACACTCCCCAGCCGCAGGCATCAGCAAACGAGCGGCTAGTAAGTCCAAACGCTCGGACTCGTGCTTCCCAGACAGGTTGACGCAGCCTGCAGGGCGCAAGCATGCTCTAGCCTCTTCCAGCGCTTGACCAAGGGCGGTCACGGGCCCGTCAACAATACCGTATGCAATATGCACAATGCACGTATGCACCTGGTACAAGGGGGGTGCGTGTCAGGGGCCTGATTGATACGTTGGCTCAGGCGCGCGACTTGCAAGCCACCGAATGTCAGAACAGACCTCGATTGCCCGGCGAGGCCAACAGTAACGAGCCGTTGCCGTTGGACCTTGAAGGCTTTCGATGTCAAAACTGACCCAGGAATCATCATTCTGTAGTGTAACGGTTACGTCCAGTCGCTGATCATCCCCGTACACTGAGACATGTCCTGGATACAACGCATGTCTTAGAGATAATGAAACGTGCGTCTTGGTATTTCGCCATGGTAAGGAAATCAGGGCTGGTTAGGTGCGTTGGCCCCCAACAGCCCCACGCATTCTGCGAAGGGTATCATTCTCTTACCTGTCAGTTTCAACATCCGCTTCGACTTGCCGATAACTGGGGCTTGGGCCCCGGGCACACGCAGCCGGCGAGATGAAGGACGTGGATCCCAGCAGCAGCCTCGTCCCCAGAATCAGACGGTCGATCCCTGTCAAGAACGTCAGGCTTTTATCCTACGAAAGCCGAACAGTCCGTTCAGGTTGATACGCGAAGTCTTCCTTCATTACAGGCTGCTGTATTGCAGTAAGGGGGCAAGTCGCCGTCTAATCGATGTGTATTTTCAAATCCTAATGGTAATCCTTTGTTCTTGCAAATAGAAGTGGCTTGTCTTGACTCGTTGAGACGATTCGCGAGAGGAGCAAAACCCTCCGAAGCAAGTCGATCGTGATTCTTCACGACCTCTGCGAGATTATACTTCTGCTCGCGCTGTGTATCCTGAGACCCTCAACGTCCCGTTCCACAAAACGGTTCTACCCGGACGCTGTGTTGCGGTAGAAAAAAAAAACCACCGGCAGCTAGGGACAGCGCGGCAAATGTACTCCGTGTCCCGGACAAAGCACGGCCACTTCGTTTTTTGGCAGTCGTCGGGGTTTGATTACTCCGTATCGATGATCTTCCAGTTGGCGATCTTCACCCAGATCCCCCCGATGGTTCTTGGAGATTGACGCTAACTTGGGAGTTGGCGATTACTCGCCCACCAGCATGATAAAGGCCAATCGAGTGGTCGATTCCAGACGAGTGTGATTCAGCTGGCTGACGGCGCAGCATGGGCGTTTCAACTCCAGTTTCTTTCCATCCTTCATATGATGCAGTCAAGCCACAATTCCCTCATCATCGTACCTCCGGCCCTAGCAACATTGCGAAATTCAAAATTGAGGAGTCAACAACCGGAGTGACAACAGCACGGAGGGCGCAGCTTCCCCAAGTTCATTTCCGCCCTGAATCGACGTTTATTGCTTTTCCACCCGCGAAACGTTAATGGCCATTTTCCGGTCCAGCTCGGCCTTTTCCTGCTCCGTCGGAACCATTCCCATCGCCTGCTCGACGCCAGAAGTTGTCCAGAGCCCGATGGAAGCCCACGCCATAAGACCGATTCCGAAAAGGGCGCGCGATTTAGGAGCGAACGATTTGTACGTGCTAGATACGTCGTCAGTGCAAACTCCATGCTAGCGGGAACGGGACGGAAAGGCATGGTTGTGGCATCTGAGGAAAGCGTATACGTACCTCCAGAGCGACATCTTGCCTGAGTGATGTCAGCAGAAAAATACACCCGGAAAAAGGCTGCCGATTGCTTCGTTGTATGATACGGAATCGAGGGACGGAGACAAAAGGAAGGCGCAACTCCGGAGTCCGTCAGTCGCTCCTTCTCTCGTTATATTGTCAGACCTTTCCGCCTTCCTATTTTAGAAGGTGTACAATGAACCCCCTGCTAACCAGGCAGTTAGGGCTTCGCTGAAAATAGGCTTTGAAGCTTTCGAGGGAGGCTTTGATTCGACTACGAGATTCTCGAGCTGTAACGTATCAGGTGGGATGCCGCAAATGTCCTAGAGAAACAGACAGCGTTATTGATAATCTGCTTGGCCTCACATGAGCCCGGCGAGTCTTGAGAAAACACAATCCCAAGTTCCCCGACTCGCACCAAGCACCGACTTTGGGTTCATGCGGCCTATAAAAAGTATAAAAAAGAACAAAAACATACAACAGCTGGGATTCGCATGTGGTCACCCACCATACTACTAACCAGCCGGCGTGAGGCTTGAGTA